>JAUKPS010124568.1:0-18659 GCA_032273165.1 Chlorellidium tetrabotrys
TGCTACCCCTGAGTTGGCTGCTGCTGCCGCTCCTGCCGCTGAAGGTATTGCTGCTGGTGCTCAAGCTATGTCCCCAGAGATAGCAGCTAATATGACTCAAGCCGCTGCACAAAACGCTGGGCAAGCAGTTAACCCAGCTATACAAGGCGGTGCAAACCCTGCTCTTACTCAAGCCGGTCCAGCTCCTCAAATACCACAAGGTATAGATCAAGGCTTAAACGTACAAAGTGGTGTAGACCCTACCATAACAAACAACATGCCGAATGGTGGTTTTGATGCGTATGGTCAATTCACACAAGCACCGGGGTCTATTGATCCAGCGGCAGCAAACCAAGTTGCAGCTCCGAAGCCATACGTTAATGGTCCACCTTCTGGTATGCCCGGCAGCCCAGTTGACCCGAACGCAGGTTTATTAAAAGGGGTGGACTATGCTGAAATGCCCGGAGTAGATTTTGCACATGCGGGAACAAAAGCACCGACATCAGGTCTACAAAAAGGCTTTGAGTCCGCACTTAAGTTTACTAAAGACAACCCACTAGCAACATCATTAGGTATACAAGCAGCGGGGGCTTTACTTAACTCTGGTAGTGGTGGTGGCGCTCCACCAAAGAAAACAGCAACACGCAAAGACATGTCTGGTTTTAATACTAGTAGCCCAAGCACTGTTGATTACAACCCAATTTACCAGCCAACTCCTTATGCTGAAGGCGGTATTGCTTCGTATGCAGTTGGTGGCCCAGTTGAACAAATGTCTGCGCAAAATGCTATTGGTAACAACATGATGTATCCGCAGTCTCAACTACAAACTCCAATGTATTCGAACCCTATGGTTCAACGTCCAATGCCAAGCAACGTAATTAGTTCTGGTATTGATGCTCCTGTTGATACTTACTCTGGCGAACAAAGATTTGCTAAGGGCGGTGCTACTAAGTCAGAACCTAACTACTCTGAAATGATGGGTATTCGTTCTGATGCGCAACAAAAGGCTGACGAAGAGTACTTACAAGCCTACGCTAAAAAAGAAATGGCTGGTAGCATCAATACTGATTCAGATATAGAGACAGCTAAGCAAGATCCAATGAACGCATCAATGACTAGATTAAAAAAGATTGGTAAGCGTGTTGGTATCAAACCTGTTGAATTACCTAAGTCTGCTGTAAAAGATTCAAACGTATTCCATGCTGCAAATGGCGGTATCATGCACAACTTAGGTGGTTATTCCGATGGTGGTCGTTTATTGAAAGGTCCCGGTGATGGCGTTAGTGATTCTATCCCTGCTACTATTGGCAATCGTCAGCCCGCTCGTCTTGCTGATGGTGAGTTCGTGGTGCCTGCACGCATCGTATCAGAATTGGGAAATGGATCTACAGAGGCCGGTGCAAGAAAACTCTACCAAATGATGGAACGTGTCCAAGCTGATCGTAAGAAAAGTATTGGCAAAGGCAAAGTCGCAGTTAACTCCAAAGCAACTAAACACTTACCTAAATAAAGATGCCCCTATATCAAGTACAACCTAACCAACTACCACAAGTATGGCCTATAGCCGCACCGATGTTACAAAGGGCTATTGATCTTGATCCTGATTTAGTTACGATTGAGCAAGTTGAATATGCAGTACGCACTGGGCGCACTTTCTTATTAGTATGGGAAGAACCAGAAGAAGGTATTAATGGAGCAGTTACGGTAGATATTATTGACTACCCAAAAGAACGAGTAGCACATGTGAACTTAATGGGCGGAAAAGGTATAGTCAGAACCCATGTGTTTGATGAAGCTAAAAATTGGATGCGCTTGATGGGTGCCACTACTACACAATGTTGGGCTAAGGGAACCTTGGTTCAGATGTATGAAAAAATGGGTATGACAAACACCCACCAAGTAATGAGGGAAAAATTATGAGATTCAATAATCGTGCAATGGCACTGGCGGGTATACCTGACTTACCAGAAGAAGCCTTTAAACACAATGGCGACCGTAAAATAAAACCTCAAGGTGGTGGCGGTGGTGGGCAAAACACTACTACAGGTACAACATACACATCTAATATACCTGAGTATTTACAGCCTTACGTCGAAACGATGATGGGGGCTACAGAAAAGGAAGTATATAACTATGACAATAAAGGTAACATCAGCGGGTTCAAACCTTTCCAATCTTACGCTCAGTACGACCAAAAACGTGGTGGAACCGGTGAGTCCGTCGCAGGCTTTACGCCTATGCAAGTGCAATCAATGCAGAACATGCAGAACTACAGATTGCCTAACCAAACACAATACGGCTCCCAAATGGCGGGGATGGCTGGCTTAGGTTCAATGCAAGCTGGTAATCAATACGCACGTCAAGCTACTAATCCTTATGCAATGCAAGCATACATGTCTCCTTATATGGAAGGCGCAGTTGCTCCTGAGCTACGTGAAGCTGCACGTCAATCCGCAATACAAGGTCAAGCTAACCAAGCCCAAGCTGTACAACAAGGTGCATTTGGTGGTGGTCGTTCAGCAATTATAGAAGCAGAGCGTCAGCGTAACTTAGCCCAACAGCAAGGTGATATATACGGTAAGGGTATGCAGAACGCATATCAAAATGCTCAACAAGCTCAACAGTTTGGTTCTACCTTAGGCCTACAAGGTTACGGTCAAGCCCTACAAGGTGCTCAGACTTTAGGTTCGTTAGGTCAAGCACAGTACGGTCAAGAGATGGGCTTGATGGGTCAGCAACAAGCGGTTGGTAAGATGCAGCAAGACTACGAACAAAGCCGCATGAACCAGATTATCCAAGACTACGCTACATCACAGCAATACCCGCTCATGCAGTTGGGTGTTTTAAATGCTATGACTCGTGGTCTGCCTATGCAAGCTTCTACCAGTCAGATGTACCAAGCTCAACCTTCAATGGCATCACAAATTGCTGGCGGTCTAGGTACTACAGCTCAGTTGTACAACACGTTTAACCAAGCAACAAAAGGCTCTAAAGAAGGCGGCATAATTAAGATGGCTGCTGGTGGTATTGCTAGTGGCGTATCTCCAAACAAATTGCCTAGTATGTTAAAGAAGTTATCTGATCCGCAGTTAGGTCAGAAAGACCAAGACCAGAACACAGACCCTGAAACTAAGCAAATGGTTGACGCAGAACAAGCTCGCCGTGGTGCCTTACGTAACGGGATTAAAACTATGGCTGCTGGTGGTGCTATTGCTTTTGCTGATGGTAAAGAAGTTGAAGACCCAGAGTTAGAAAAAGATAAAGAAGTTAAAGACTTAAAGGATACTAAAAAAGGTATCTTAGGTACGTTAGCAAAAGAATCTCCAACGACTCCAGTAATTAAACCTGAGATGGGTGTTACTCCCGAGGATACAAGATTCCCAGCAGAGCCACCTGTAACAGATGCAGCATACCCAGATTTAAAAGGTAGTGTTGCTGACGAAGCTAGAAAAGGTATAGCTACATCACCTGCAAAATCAGCAAATAATATTTACGCTGCATACGAAAAAACATTGGAAGACCAAGCTGCTGCAGAAAAAACCAAGTCAGAGCAAAGTGTAAATGACATCATAGCTAACAAAGAAGCGGAACGTAAAAAAGCAGGGTTTGAAAATCCAGCAACTAAAGAGTTAGCTGAACTTGCTTCACGTCAACAAAAGATTAATGATGATGCTAAAGAGTTAGCCCAAGATCGTCTGGTACAATTCTTAATTAACTGGGGTAAAACTCCGGGTCCTGCTATTAATGGTTTTATATCTGCGGGTGATAAATTAATTACGGATAACATAGAAGATAAAAAGACTCGTAAGAAATTACTAGAAGACTTAGAAGAAGTTCGTCGTGGTATTAATCGTAGTGAGTACGCACGTAGGCTTGGTGATGAGAAAGAAGCTGAGGCTATGAAGGCTAAAGCTGGTGAACAGTATTTTAGTATTAATAAAGAATTGTTGAAGCACCGTGCTGATATGTCTATAAAAGCTATGGATATGGAGAACAAGCTTAAGATCCAAGAACTTAAAAATGAACTTATAGTGGCTAAAGGCGCAAACAAGGACAAGGTTATCCAGCAAGCTGAAATATTATATGCAGAGAAAGTATTTAGAGGTGCCCCTGAGAACCCCTCTACTATGCGCGATGCCTTAATAGAAGCTAATGCAATGCAACCTGTAGTAACCGCAACAGCAATGACTATACCCTCAAGAGAAACAACAGCGGGGGCAGCTAGCTCGCAAGCAGATACAGCATCTAAAAAAGCGGGTCCAGAATCTACGCTTAAAGGCGCACAGACAAATACATTGGTTGATAAAGCGGTGGACAAAGAAGCGTTTAACCGTCGCAAAGAAATACAACCTCAACTTGACAAAGCAAAAACTGATGCGGAGAAAGCTAAAATTAGGAAAGACTTTAGGGATCGTATACGTCCTGAGGTTGAGAAGAGAGTATCTAAATTTGGCGCACAAGATGCATCTACAACAGTAGAACCCCCAGCAGGGGATTCAGTAATGAATGCAGCGGACGCAATAATAAATAGACCAAACTAGGGGTAACTGATGGCAACTGCTGAACAATATGCAGAGTGGATTGTAAATAATGCAGATAAAAAAGGTACGCCAGATTTTGAAACCGTAGTAGCAGCGTATAAAGAAGCTAAAACTGCAGCTACCCCTGCACCGAAACAAGAAGCTAAGCCAGAACCTAAGCCTGCGTCTAAAAATGTAGGTACGGGGGAAGGCTATGGTTTGTTTGGTGAAAATATAGAAGACACTACAGCTGTACCCGTCTCACGTAGTGTTATGGATGAAGTGGCGGTCGGTAAAACACCGGCTGCAAAAAACAAATACGAAGCAGACAAAACAGCAACCCTTCCAGTTAAACCAGAAGTGCGCCGTAGCATACAGAATAAGTATGACGCTGCGGATCCTGCACGCCGTGCAGTACTTGAAATGCAACCGGGTGTCATTGGTGATATAGCTCGTGAACGTGCGGGTCGTTATGCAACTGATGAAAAGAAAGCTAAAGCAATACCAGCATTAGAAAAGTTTGACCCTCGTAAAGAATCTCGTGAACGTGAGTTAAGACTGCAGGGTGAGAAGCCTGAGTATGCCGCATCGGCAGCCGAACAAGCAGCGGAAGCAGGTGTAGCCCCCGGTGGTGAGTCTAAGTTCATGTCACAGCAAGGTGTAGCAGAGCCTAGTAACTTTGACTTTGAAACCCAGAAAAAATATGAGAACGCTACGTTAGGTGTTCGTGGTGCTAAAGCTGCATGGGAAGGTTATGTTCAAGGCGCACTTGGTGTTAACCAAGCTATCTCTGACTTAGTAGGGGCAGATGAATATGCTGCAGGGTTTGCTAAGAGAGCTGCTGAATCTCGCAATCAAATCCAATCAATGGGTCAGAACAAACAGTATCTAGGTCGTATGGCTGAAGGTGCAATTAGTTCTATTGCTCAACAACTACCTGCAATGGTTGGTGGTGCTTTGACTGGTAGCTCAGCATTAGTACTTAGTAGTATGTTTGTAAACTCGTTTGGTCAAGAGTACGCAGAGGGTAGAGCTAAAGGTTTAGATGGTGCTGATGCTGCATCACGTGCTGGCTTATTTGCTAGCTTTGAAGTTGCGGGTGAACGCTTAGGTTTGAAGTTTGAGTTAGATCAAATCCGTAAAGCTACACAAGGTGTACCAACTAGCCAGCTTAAAGACTTCTTAGGTAACACCCTGAAGAAAGAACTACCCGGCGAATACTTTACTACTACGGGTCAGTTTGCAGTTGATAAATCCGCTATTGGTTTAAACAAAGACGCTACGCTTGGGGATTACCTAGAGCAGATGGCGGACACCACAGTTCAGACGCTGATGCAAAGCGGCATGATGACTGCAGGAACTAAGGGTGTTGGTGCTATAACTAGCAAGCTTGCCGGTGAAAAGCAAGAAGTACCTGACTTAAACAGAATAAAAGAAACATTAAGCAACACAAAAGGTCTGGACGAAGAAGCTCCAGCAGCACAAACTCCTGCTCCACCTACTAACTTAGAGCTAGAGAAAACACGTAACGAAGCAATAGAAACTGACCCTATTACGGGCCTGCCGTTAGAGCGTACGCGTAACCAAGCATTAGAAGTAGAACCCCCAGCCCCTACACCTGTTGATCCTTTGGCTGCACTTCAAGGTGCACGTAACGAAGGTATTGAAACAGAACCCCCTGCACCAACCCCTAAAGCTCCAGAAGCGCCACCTATTCCTGATGCTGAAGTAGATGCAAAGATAACGGAATTAACCCAAGACTTTATGCTCAAAGGGTTTGCTGAAGATGATGCAGAGATGCTTGCTCGTCAAGTAGTTGGAGAGAACCGTGCGGGTAGAGTATTAGAAAGAGATGTAGCTGCAGATGAACAACGCACTGTAGAAGGGAAGGCCGACCGTGCGGAACTACAAATTTTAGGAGGGGATAATGTTACTGCCGAGCCGCCATCTTTTGTCACTCAGCCTAGCACAGATCAGTATGGCGATGGACTGCCTAGCGAACAACAGTTACCCGCCGGAGGAATTAGCGGAGCTATCGCTAGAGGATTGGATGCAAGTCGGAGATTGGTTGGACAGTTTGATTCAGGAGATGAACGAGAGCGAAATTCACTAGAGGCTAACAAGCAACGTGTTCAATCTCAAGTATCACAAGCATTTAACCGTGAAGCATATCCAGACTTAGGCGTACTACTAGGTGCAGATTGGACTCGCCAAACACTATCAAGAAACCCAACACCTGAAGAATATCAAGATGCTGCTTACGCTCGTCTAGAAGAATTAAATGGTAAAGCACCAGAATTTTCACAACCAGTAAAGGAAACACCACGTGTCGCTGAAACCCCTAAAGCCGTCGAAGCAAAAGAAGAAAGACAAGAAACACCCAAGCCAGCCGCACCCACAGTAAAAGGTGGTGTATCAGTACGTGCGCCAACGGCACAAGAAGTAAGCGTACAAAATGCTGAAAGAACTTTAGAGCTTGGTGGTGGAAATAAAATAGTTTTCTCAAAAACTGATGGAGATGTGTTTGTAGTTGACTCCAACAACAATGAAATGACTGTGCGTTCTAACGATACTCGTCGTGGCGCTATTAACACTACAGAGCAGTTTCCTTCGTTTGTACCAGAAGCTATACGCCAGCCGTTAATTAAATACAACGATGCGGCATATAAAAATAGTAAGCTTGGGAATGATGATACTAAAGCTGCGCTGCAAGAAGCTACTACAGAATTAGTTAAAGCAATAGATAGCACAAACAAAACAGAAGAACCTGCTCCACTTGAGTTAGAGTCTACACGTAATGAAGAGCTTGAAGTTGAACCACCTGAAGTTAAGTCAGTTGCTAAGTCAGAGGCAGCGGTAGATAGAGAAGTAAAGAAGCGTGCGCCGGGTGGTGGTCGTAAGAAATCTGAAACTGCTAAGACAACAGAAGAACGTCGTCAACAAGTAAACGAGATCAATCAATTTAACCGTGACGTTAAGACTTTAATAAACGTAGCTAATAAATTTGCTCAGCGCCAAGAGTTTGGTACGTTTGCGACACAAGAAGAATTAGATGCAAAAGAAGAGCAACGTGTAAATAAACTTGAGCAGATGCGTGCTGAATTATATCGTCTAGCACAATCTAAGAACCCACAGACTGGCTATGTACTAGCTAAGGACTACATACGTGGACTCAAACCTGCGGAGCTAGCACGTGCAAAGAATGTTTATGAATCCAGAAAAGCTGCGGGGGTAAAACCACAAGCTGCACGTAGTACAGTAAAAGCAGAAGCAACAGAGCAAACACCGTATGAAGCTGAACAACAGCTAGACATGCAACCTGATCCAATATTTAAGAAATTTAAAACTCTTAAAGATGCTTTGCTACATGTACTTAGTTCTGCTAACCCAATAGAACAAATGCTAGCGGCTAGATTGTTGCAGCCTGATAACTTAGGTACAGTTAATACTGTTGGGTTCCGTGTTGTAGAATCAGATGATAAAGACATTCCATCAGATATTAAGTCTGAATTAGATAGCGATGCAGTTGGGTATTTTGTGCCTACCTCCAAAGACAATATGGTCTACGTCCGTGGTGAAAGCTATGGGGAGAATGAACAAGGCATAAACTCTGAGATTGTTTTGCATGAGGCTATGCACGCTACAGGGTCTAAGAAGATTGCATTTGCGCAGTTAGCCATAGAACAAGGGCAGCCAGTAGAGCCTAAACTAGCATCGGCAGTTGCTGAGTTACAGATGTTGATGGAAAGAGCTAAGGCTGCATTTGATGCACTGCCACGTGGTGAGCGTAACTTTAAACTTAATCATCTAAATAAAGCTGGTGCATTCACAGACATCCAAGAGTTTTATGCTTATGGTCTAACTGACCCGACAATGAAGGAGTTTCTCCTTACTAAAGTACCCGGTACAACAACCAAGACTTCTGGGTTTGATACGTTCGTTGACATCCTGTTAAAGCTGTTTGGTATTGACCCTAAAGTACAGTCTGGTTTAAAAGACTTAGTACTAGCATCGCATGAAATAATGGGTGCTAAAGCCCCTAGTGGTGAACAGTTACTCAGCATGGCTGATACAGCCTTAAGGCAAAAAGCAAAATCTAAAAAGACTACTGTTGCTACAGCTATAAATAAGTTAAACGCAGGGAAAACAGCGGAAGAAAGACTTAACGCTCTTGGTTCTTTATCTAAAGTAGCACGTGATCCTAGCCTGTGGAGTGATTACATTAAGCTTAAGTGGAAGTACATGAACCCAGAAAAACTGGATGTAATGCTTCGTGCTTCTACAACAAATCGTCTATACCGTATAGCAAAAGAAATTGGTGTAGGTGAAAACTCAATTAATGATATACAAAAAGGCATAGAAGAAAAGAACGCCTTCCGTATGCGCACTATCCATAAAGTAGAAGGTATAGTCCGTGGTTGGGTTAAGCTTAAAGGTAAAGAATCACAACGTGTATCTGATCTAATGCACACATCTACTACGGCACAGGTTGACCCATCAGTTAATAAGTCTGACGCTAAACTAAACGCCGTATGGAACAGCTTATCTGATAAAGCTAAACAAGTATACATAGACGCACGTGACTTTTATATGGATCACTATAACCTCTATCGTGGGTTATTAAACCAGCGCATTGCAAATGCAAATATAAATGGACCTGCTAAGCAGATGTTGATGGATGAAGTACGTAAGTTATATGAGACCGGTGCTAAGTTAGCTCCTTACTTCCCTATTATGCGTTATGGTAAATACTGGGCTACGTTAGGTAAAGGTGAGAACAAGCAGTTCATTATGCGTGAGGCGGGACAAGATCGTGACTTCTTGATGGATGAGTATGTCAAAGAACAGAACATGAAGGGGGATCGCCGTACCAAAGACCAAATGATTAAGGATGGTGACATCAAGCTTGGTCAAGATATGCAGTCTCTACAAAGAGAAGCTATGCAGTCTAGTGAAATTTTGAAGAAGCTATTCACTATGGTTGATGGTATTACTGCAACAGATACCGCTACTAAAGAAGAAATAAAGAAAGACATATTTACCATGCACTTGGTAGCTATGCCTGAAGGTACATTCCGTAAGCAGTTCATGCCACGTCAAAATACAGCGGGTTACAGCAGAGACGCTATGCGTAACTTTATCGTGATGGGTAATCGGTTTGCAAACCAGCTAGCTAATATTAAGTACGCACCTAAGATTCGTAATGGTGTTAGTGGCGCTAGAGCTTCTATTGAGAAGAACCCAAATAAAGCACGGATGGAGATGTTCGTAAACCGTATAGCTGCACGTGCTGAAGAAGAACTTAACCCTCCAGAGATGGATACTATAAGTGAAAAGATAGCCCGTACAGCAACTAAGAGTGCCTTTATATGGCAGATGACAGCTATTAAATCCGCTGTAGCCCAACAGTTTAGCGTTATTACTCACGCAATGCCTGTCATGTGGAAACACTTTGGTTACGGTAAGACCACGGCTGAGATGATGCGGATGGCTAGATATGGCTATGCACAAGTTGGCGTTACAAGTAAAGATGCTAAGGGTAATTTAATTACTACCTTCCCTTCTATTGGCTCATCAAAAATAGTACAGGGTAATCCAGACTTAGTTAAAGCATTTAAAGCTTTACGTGAGAGTGGTGTGCAAGATGCTACACGTACAATGGATTTAGCTAACCGAAAGAAAACTGCTAGTGAAAATTACTCTCCTGTAATAAGCACTTTAGAAGCAGCTATGACTGCGCCATTTCATTTTGGCGAACGTATGTCCCGTGAGATTACGTTCATGTCTGCCTTTACCCTTGCAATGGATAAGTTTAAAAATGAACCAGACCACAACAAGCGTGTAAATAAATCTATTGACTTAGCCTTAGAGATTACGAAGGAAGGTTTGTTTGACTACAGCGATGCTAATACTCCTGAGTTAATGCGTAATACACCGGTTAGAGTAGCGGCTCAGTATCGTAAGTTCCAAGTATTTAACGTAGAGTTTTTATGCCGTAACTTCATGGAGATTTTTAGTAATCTACCTAAGGAGCAGCGTATAGGTGCATTAAAAGCCTTTACTGGTACGTTAGGTATGACTGCGTTACTTGCTGGTATTCGTGGAACGTTTATGTATAGCGTAGTCATGGGTGTTATACAAGGTATGATTAATCTAATACGTATGGCTGGTGATGACGATGATGAATTAGAGTTGTGGCAAACTAACTTTAAGAAATGGTTTGAGAATGTTTGGCTACCACAGCATTTTGGCGAACCTACGATTGGCGGGGTCCCACTAAGTGAACTGATGTTGACAGGCACTATAGATAACTTAACTGGGTTTGATATATCTTCTAGCTTGTCTATGGACTTCTGGTTTACCGACGAATCTCCGCCTTCAGATTGGGGTAACTTTGTAGCTGATACTCTGGTTGATTGGGGCGGTGCTTCAGTAGGGTTGGTAGATACGTGGGCTAAGGGTGTTAAAGATGCCCAGAATGGTGATTGGGTTAAAGCTTTTGAGAAGTGGACACCTGCTATGTTCCGTGGTTTATTAACTGACGTTAGGTATACACAAGAGGGCGCACGTACTGGTAGCTTGCAGGTTATTAAAGAAGCCGAGGAGTTTACTAAAGCTCAACTAGCAATGCAAGCACTGGGGTATAAAACTAAAGCTCTTGCTGAACGCCAAAAAGATATCTTTGTATATAACAATGAAGTACAAAAGATTAAAGATCAACGTGCCAATATTATTAAACAGATTGAACGCTCTGCTGAGTTAGATAAAGATACACGCTTTGAAGCCATGATTGATAAGGCAACAAGGTTTAATTCTATGTATCCTAATCCTGAGTTAACTATTGAATATGAAGATATTGAAAAAGCTTTTGATAGACGTAGAGAAATGGCGGAAGAAAATATCCGTGGCATACGTCGTGATGAGAAATTTGATAATCTACTTGACCTACAAGATCGTACTGAGAGACTGCTAGATAAAGAAGCTGTTAAATAAAAAACCCCCGGACGAACCGGGGGCGAAGTTCTCTGTGAAGGAGAATAAACGACTAAAAGGAGCTAACTAAAAGCCGTTGAAAAATAGTATAACCTAAACTCGCCAGACGCGCACACCTTGCACACCATCCTCGATTACAACTTTGATAACCACGTCCATCTGTAGACGGTTTACGACAAAGGTTATTTCTTCCTCAGCAGCTTTGGTATCCAAGCAAGGGATAAAGAACGAAGTCCCCGGCTTGAATGCTTTCCAGTTAATTTGGTACGGTATCCCCTGAATTCGCATCTAGGTAATCATCCACGCTAATGAAGTCAGGTGTATCACAATTAAACTGCATAACATGCACAGGTGGTCCCTTAATCTTAGTGCCTGTAGTCATGCGACGTGTAGTGCTTCCCTGATATACCCCACGAGCTGTAAGCTGCTTTAGCGTGTCCTTGTAGTTAACCTGACGTTCTACGCAGTCATCTCTAAAGTGCTTAGATACAATAAACATCTTCTTAGTATCTGGCTCATACCGTATAACTAACTCGCCATATGGTTCTTGTAGGGGAGCAGGGGCTAACTTGGTACGTGCATCTGTCTCACCATTAACAATTAATATATTACGCAAGTGACGGTTCATATAGTCACCAATGATATTAGAAGCATCATCAACTGGAGCAACAGTATCCTCACGAACATCACGTACCATCGTAGTAGCCCACTTGTAAATTGCTTTCATGTCGTAGTCAATTAAACCTAACGACTTAGCAATCAAGCCACCTGTGATATTACATGCTACGACCGCAGACCAGAAACGCTCACGCTGGGTAAGACGTAACTCTTTATCAATCTTAGCTTGTACTTCAAGGAGGCTACGGATAGCTTCTTCTCTATTAGCTACTAACCATTGTGCGTATACATCACCGGCATGTCCGTAGTTCTGTAACAACTCATGGTCAAATACACGCTTGCCTTCTTCGGTAGATATAGCATCGCTGTAGCCAATCTCATACTCAATAAAGCGCATACGCTCACCGTCAGGTGTAGCCTTTAAGGAACCTAACTTCTCATAGAAGCTGGCATTAGCACTGGAGAGGGATAAGTTTTGCCAAGAAGTGAGGTTAAGGCGCAGCTCGTTGGCGGACGATTTCTGACGATCCTTACCTCTCCCTTGGGACATAGCGTAGGCTAAATCCGAGAACTCGTCTGACTTCATGTTCGTGACTTCGTCCATCGTGAAAGGCAGGTTATTCATCACACCTAGCTTCTGCATACGTGCATTCATTGTATCTCTAGGCATAGCCATCAACCTGCTAGGATGCCCATAAATGCTGTTACACATTGCTAAGGTAGTAGATTTACCTGAGCCTGACTTCTTGAAGATCACATTAACAATTGCGCCACTCAGCCCTGTAAACTTCAACAACGGAGAGCCAAACCCTGTAAGCGCAGCAAACGCATTCGGTTCTAGTCCGGGTCGATTATACATGTTAAAGCATTCTTTCCATGCTTCTAGCGTACCTGCTTGTGTCATGTGATGTGCTATAGCCGCAGTCTGCGATGAAGGTGGGCTGTAATATATACCCTCTGCTGTTATCTCACGGTCACCAATAATAAACTTACTATCGTTATCTGCCCAACCAAATTGTGTTCTCATAAGCTCCGCCTTTCGTTCAAGCTGTAGTTCTTTTATGCTAGCTAACACAAACTGTGCTAGTAGTTCCATCTGTTTTGGGTACCCTGCTACACCACGCTTAGCCAAGATTTTACGTAGATCATCCTTAGCAATGATGTGGTCAAGTGGTGCAGTAAACTCAGCAACACCGTCACGTGGCAGGTGTAGGCGCATCAAAGCAACCTCACCCAGCTCTGGGTCTTTCATACGCTTAACTACATACAAGTCATGCTCATAGACTAGATCATCTTCAGCATCGTCATCTTTAGCTTGCTTGTATATACCACCTGCCTTACCTCTGTAGAATGGGAATGGATACTCAGGAATTACATACTGCTCAACTTCTTCCTCTTCCTCTGCTTCCACCTCAACTACATAGCCTTCCTCTGTAGGCTCATCACGTGCAATCTCTTTACCTAATAATATAGGGGTCTTGATCTTGCCTTTGTGTATGCAGCCATCACAACCGCTAGGGTTTTCCTTCTCAAACGTCTCACAGAAATGTGGACCACCGTTGCGCTGTAGGTCATGGACTTTTGTATCCACTTCCTCAGGGTCATACCCCGGATAGTTCTCAGACATCTTGTGTGCTGCATTAACACCTTCTTCGCAGAAAGCTGCAATAGACAAAGCCGAGCGCCATAGGTTGTAGCTAATGGTATCTTGGTTCTGATAGCAATGAACTAACTGCTGGCAACCCTGACCTTGTGCTGACTTAATCATGATTGTCTTAAACTTCGACACACGATTACCCATAAGGGACATGGTCAAAGCACTACGTTGACGCAATGGGCGAGGGGTGAAAAGCTTTTTAGGCTCATCCACCACACCTAGGATCTCGCGCATCTGAGCAAGACTTGTGGTCTTACCCAAAGAAAGTGCCTCTACATTAGAGGGGGGTGAATCTTTAAAGTTTAACGTGTTAGGTATACGCAGGATACGCGCAACCTCAAAACACGATGGGTCTGCCAACAAGTCATGTATGTCGCACAGTGCATGTATCCGGTTAGACACAGGCTCCCACTCTTCTCTCGATATTGCTTCGTCCAACACCCAGTATGCGTGTATACCACGTCCTGAGTTAACTAATGTTGGTCTTGGTAATCCTAAGGTCTTGCAAAATCTTTGTAGCTCAGCTAAGCCTGTAGCTTGGTCTATATAGCCGTCTACTTTTCCAGTCGTGGGATCAGGTACTGCTTTGTCCGCACCACAATCAATGTCCATCCAGAACGCTTTGAAGTACTTAGCATTTTCTTTCTTACGGTTCTCGCCTGTCTCGTACTTGGCACATCCAAAATATACGTTACGTTCTGCTGCTAGAAACTTAGCTACTAATGCGTCTACTTCTTCACGAGTTTGAACTAATTCTTGTAGTACTGACTTTTCCTTAATCCCCACAACAGCGTACCACCCTTCGGTAGCAAGTACTGTATCTAATAGGTCAAAGTTAGCCATGTTTTTATAGAGGTAAAAAAGGGGGGCAAGCCCCCCAAGCCGCTACGTGCGGGACAGTTAGTTTAGTCGTCGCTCCACGCACTAACCACATCTGCTAGGTTAGCTTTCGGTGCTTCGCTTACTTCAGGTTTCTTACTGGCTCGCTTAGTAGGCGCAGCTACTGGCTCGTCTGGTTCATCGGCTACCTGTGGTGCTGCGATAGCTTTAGGAACTTCAGTCTCACCCTTGTCGATAGCACCGGCAGTCAACATAACTGTCTTTTGTGCTTCAGGGGATTCAACTGCTTTAGCCACAATTTCAGCTAACTCAGGATAGCTAGATACAAAATCAACCGCACGGAACAGAACGCTCTGGTTGTCATTGTTCTCGTTGAAAGAGATTTCAGTAACAACACCATCGATGTCCTCGCCGTTAGCAATGATGTAGTCGATGTAAGCATTCAATGGGTGGACGTGGTTATTGCCCTTACCAAAGATAGACTTAGATGCTGCTTCAAACTGATATATCTGACCGCTGTTATTACCTTCAACTTCTTCTGGCAAGATCACAGCAATACGACGTTTGAAACGGCAAGCCTTAGTATCACCTTGACCTGAACCTTTTACGTTCTGTGGGCAGGTTTCGCAGTTCTTACCTTGTGGTGCTTTGATGCTAGCGTCAGGCTTTTGACCATCGTTAGTCCAGCAATCTGGTGGTGCTGCTTCTGCGTTTGGATCCCATGTCTTAGCATAGAAAGTACGCTGTGCTGTCGCAGGTGCTACACCTACAATAACTACACGCAGAGGACTCTTTAACTTACCTACATCTTCGCCATTAACGATACGCTTGAACATACCATTACGTGGGGAAATACGTGGGATACGGCTACCAGAACTCGCCTTCATCAGCGATTGAGTTAAGGCACTAGGGGCTTTCTTACCGCCTACGGTTACAGCACGGTTCTTAAAAATAGAGACTTCGCTCATTTACTTCTCCTCACAACGATTTTATATTGGCTGTCAACTAACATGCCGGGTGGAAAAACATCAGGGTTATCTTCTAAGAACTGCTTCATGTTGCCTTGGTGTATAAACTTAGCTAACAAACCAATGGCATCATGTTCTTTGATAAACGTATACAGGCTATCCCAGTCGTTCGTCATGTATCTTGTGGACACACTACGCATGATAGTACCTGCACTTGTTTTAATTGAATCAGCTCCGTTTTCTTTACAAATATCTAGCATCTTCTTAGATAGCATATCCATCTGTGCTTCCAACTCGGCTACTTCTGCGTCATGCTTCTTCACTAACTCTGCTTTAGCATCACGAATCTTAATATAAATCTTTGCCAATTTCTCAGCAGGTATATCTTCATCTTCCATATCAGCTCCTTTTTAGTATGTGTGGGATCACTAAGCCTAGTAGTACTAAATACGGAAAGGAAGGGCTTAGCTCCCACTGCCGGTGTTATTTGCGCCACCTCCGGCTGGGCTAGTCAAACAAGTCAGAGAGCTAGGGCAAGATTCCCATCGCTGCATAATGCTGTAAACAATCACAACATCCTAACTCTCTGGCTTCTTAGTACCAACACGACTGAAGACTGGGGCTAATGGTTCCCGCCAGTTGCCTTGATCAAATCCAATCTTCATGCATATTGATACTAAATTTTATTCTACACCATTTTCTTACAATGCAATCTACTTTTCCGATAATTCTTGTTTATAGAGTTCGATGATTCGATTGTGATTCTTAATGTTGTTACGTAACATACTGTACATCCTTGTCTCTACTTCACTACCCTTAATATGTACGATAGTCATTGCATTCTTTTGCCCCGGTCTATTGATACGAGCATTAGCTTGCAGGTATGTTTCTACTGAGGTGACAGGTGCGTACCATATTATCGTATCTGCTGCGGTCAATGTCAAGCCATGGGATGCAGCTTGTGGTTGAATAATTAGTACCTTAGGGTCTTGCTGCTCTTGGAAGCGTTTAATAATATCGTTACGTTGGTTCACAGGAACTTGACCACTAATGATCTCAGCCTTAATACTCGCCTTAGCTAAATGTTCTTTAAGTAGTTGAATCGTATGAGAAAAAGGTACAAACACTAGCACCTTATGACTTGACTCTTCGATAACTTCTTGCACAGCATTTAATCTATTGCTAACATCAAACTCAATAACTTCTTTTGTATCTGAGTAAACTGCACCGCCTGAAATTTGTAACAGCTTATTGATCTTTACCGCTGCGTTAATAGCTGTAACCTCTTCACCTGCCGCGTCCATAACCATCAAGTCTTTTAGCGTCTTGTAGTACATCTTTTGCTGCGGGGTAAGTGGTGCTTCACGTTCAACAAACGTAACGTCTGGTAAGTCTAAGCACTGTGCCTTCTCAAAACGAATAGCAGGTTGCAGCGCATTATGTACAGTCACTTCAGCGTTAGGGCGAGGAACCCATCTGAACTGACCAACCTTCTCCATTACCTTGTCACGGAACTGACCAAAGAACTTAGGCACACCATCAGGGTTAACTAACTTAGCTAGACCATACGCATCTACTGGTGACTGAGCAGCCGGTGTACCTGTCAACATCCATAGCCATGTATCAGGTGTTATCGTAGACTTCAATGCTTTCCAACGGTTAGTCTGCATATTCTTGTAAGCCGATGCTTCATCAGCTACGATTAGATCAAACCTACCATCTTCTAAGATATCCTCTTTAACAATATCAAGACCATCAAAGTTAATGAGTACAAACTCAGCTTCACCTCTAATAATTTCTTTACGTACTTCACGCTTACCATAGGCTATCTCGCAGCTACGATGTACAGCAAAACGGAATAGGTCTTGTTGCCATGCAGACTTTAGAATAGATAGCGGTGCAATAATAAGTACACGGCGGATAAGACCTAGCTTCATTAAGTAATCAGCCGCCCATATAACTGCTGCTGTCTTACCTGTACCTTGCTCATTAAAACAAAATGCTTTCTTACGCAGGGTTAGGAATGCTGCTGTTTCTTTCTGATGCGCAAACGGTTTAAACTGACCGGGGTACTCGTAGTCACGATTAATCGTAGACGGTACGTTCTTGATCTTTAGACCTGCTAAGTCTTGTGCTTCCTTCAACCCCCAATAAACGGCAACGTCATGCAGCCCATCAACAAGGACTTGTACAACTTTGCTACGCTTAATTTTTTCTGTTACTAGGTGCGGTCTACGGGTGCGTACAACCAACAACTTATCATCTACGATTTGCATTTTATTTTTACTCTGTGGTGAGCATAGTCATTAGTAAGGCTACGGTAGCGGTCAAGTATATTGTAAGCAGCCCACGGAAACATACCTTCAGAATCAAATACGTCGTCCATGCCAACCCAACCTGACCCAAAAGTAGTAAGCCAAATAGCTCTAGCTTCTTCCTCACTTATCGTTGCTTCGTCTATCATTTCTTTGGTTTGTTTGTCTTAACCGTATGGTCTGAGTTACGACTAAACGATCTATTAGCACTAGGTGATTTTAGTTTCAGGTTAGACGGTGCGTTCGTGCCACCCTTAGACAGAGGAATCGTATGGTCTATGTCCTTACCTTTACGGTCTATACCTTTCTTGTCCATCTCGTTACGAGCACGTTGTCTATCCATTCTCGTTTCATGTTCACCACGTTCTACCTGTTGCTCATATTCTTTTTTGTAAGGGCGCTTCTTATTTACGTACGGCATGATTAACCTCTTCTATTATGCGGACACTCTACGACTGGGCAGAACTTACATAGTGGACCAGAATTAGTGTTCCATACATCGTTATTAATTGCGGCTTCCAGTCTTGTTAGCTCTGGTTGCATCGCTGATAGATAGGCGGTTCTAAATAAAGCATCATGCTCTTTCTGTACCACCTCGTTACTTACTACAAACAGTAGTGCTGACTTTATGGTTTTAACCTGAGGGTAATGTGTGAACACTGCACCTGCAAGCAAGTCTAGCTGTTTAGTATCTGCATACTTCGCATTCTTACTGGTTTTATAATCGACTAATAAAGCCTTCTCACCTTGAATAATAAGTAAGTCAGCT
>JAUKPS010124679.1:0-18651 GCA_032273165.1 Chlorellidium tetrabotrys
CTAATAAAGTCCTTGGCCATTACATCAGAAATACTGCCAGACATGTCAATAGCCACAGACACATCGATAGTTTCTTCATTCATCATTCCGGGCAGGATAGCACCACAATGTTGGCTCTTGCGATTAGGACGATTGAAACTATAATTGCTCTTGTAAATGCTTTGAATTTGCATACGCAAGATTTGACGCCAATCCATACGAGGCTCGGTGAAGTCAGTGATCATACGTTGGATTCCTACTGGCACCCTGCCAGCACCAGCAGCCTGCGCCGCCGCTACAATGGCTTCTTTCATTTCATCGCGAATGGCTTTCTTTTCTTCAGCGGACAGTTTCGGACGACCCTTGCCCTTGCCTTCTTTGTCACCATCTTCTCCGCCACCTTCTCCATCTTCGTTGTCATCTAAGTGTTCATCTAGCAGTTCGCCCAATGCACTCATATCAATCTTTTCTGCTTTATCATAAAGTTCAGAATAGATTTCTTCGTAACTCTTACCACGATACTTGTCATCTTGGAAACATTTCATGAAACTTGGAAACATTCCAATACGTTCATCTTTTAGAATTTGATTAGCAGCAAAGTCAGCGGCAATGTTTGACAATGTAGGATCACGTCCTTCACGACGTCCCATGTGATCAAATACATTATGTAATACTTCGTGACCAAACCCAAACTCTGCTTCTTTGGGAGTCAACTTATGTACGAACCCATTATTGTAATAAAAGTTACGACCGTCAGTTGCTAGAGTGCTACACCATTCACTTGCATCAATTAGTTGCATACGTGTGGCTAGATTACCAAAGAATGGATGACGCAATAGAAGTCCTACACGAGCAGTGATGAGTTTTTCTACAATCTTATTCTTTTCAGCGGCAGTAAATTGCTGAGTAGTCCAATCTTTTTTAGTACGTTCTTGTTTCATTACTTTAGACATAGCACATCCTTTTAGTGTTTAAGCATATATTATACATTAAATTTATCAAAAGAGCAAGTAAAAAGGGCCACTAAGGCCCTTTTTTTATCCTTCCATTGCTGTGATAATGTATTTGCCATACTTGTCATGGAAGCGATCAAAGTGTGCCAATTTACTTGCATCAAACGGCAACTCATAATTAGTTAGAGCAACTTTAGCACCCATAACAATCAATTCAGTTGGGAAGTTCTCCATCAAGAACAGGAAGAAGTTATCAGCCATTAGGTCCCAACCTTTAACTTTCTTACGATCTGCTTCTTTCAATTCGTAGCAAAGGCTAATGCTCAAAGAATACATTGCAGAGATTTCTTTGATTTCGCATTTCTTAACCTTGCCAGACAGAATGTCGCTGGGATTTGGCATCTGTTTAGCAACACGACGATGTGCCATGAACTTAACAGCCAGACCTTCGCCGACAGCACCGGCAATCAAATCAGTCAACGTAGAATCAGATACATCATCGTCGTCAAGCAATTCGGAAACAAAATGCCAACTACGTGGTGTAGCGAACGCACGTGAACTAGACTTTGGATCAAAGTCGTACAAGTCTTGTTTAGCAAAACCCAAATAACCGACAACTTGCTCGTGTTCGAAGTTGTTTACAGCCCATTCCAACCAATCTTCGTAGTCTGTACGCAATTCCAAGTGCAGGAAACGATTAGCCAACGGAGCAGGCATACGATAAGTAACGCCCTTGTCGGTTTCGCGGTTACCAGCAGCCACAATGCTAACACCTTTTGGCAATTGATAAGTACCAACACGGCGGTTCAATACCAATTGAAAAGCCGCTGCCTGTGTAGCAGGAGCCGCAGAGTTCAACTCATCCAAGAACAGGATAGCAGTAGATTCAGGATCTGTAGGCAATTCTGCAGGAGGAGCCCATGTCATAGTATTTGAATTGCTATTGTAATAAGGAATACCTTTAATGTCAGTGGGTTCCCAAAGGCTCAAACGGACGTCAATAACTTCACGACCTTGTTCGTCGCCGAGTTGTTTGATGATATCTGATTTGCCAATACCGGGAGGGCCCCACATAAACACAGGACGTTGTTTTTTGACACACTTGCGGATTGCTGCTTTAGCCTCTTTTGGGCTAACTGTGCGATTTGCGGAAATTTTTTCTGCCATAAAATGCTTTCAGTGAAAAAGTTAATTAAAATACTGTATGCTTTATGCTTCAGTATGTATTAATTATACGGCATTTTAGTCGTATTGTCAAGCGTTTTATTGTTTTTCAGCAAATCTTTTCTGTGCTCTTTGCATCTTTTGGAGATTTCCGGAAAATAACACTAGTTGTATTGCCATCCGTTCTCCAAAAAGGTAAATTGCTGTAGGTGTTATATAAAACGGACAGTCGATATTCCGGTCTATCCAAAGTAAAAGAGAATTGTTTACTTGGATTGGATCGTTAAATTCTACTTTATGATGTTTGATATCGGCTTTGACCAAGCATTCGAACCCTTTATCAGTGAGTCCTAACCCACCTTTTTCTTTAATTCTAAAATTTTGCCATAATACTTGTAGTAGATTTCTTATGGATTTTTTGTCAACACCTAACCCAAGTTGTTCTGCAACGTAATGGGTGATTTTAAGTTTTTGGTTCATCGGTGATTTTCTCACCAGTGGTTAGTTTATAGACGGAAAAATCTGTTGTGTTAAACATTTTATTCAATTTTTCCGCTAAGTTGAAAGCATGACCGCTGTTTGCAAAAGATACCTTCTTGTACTTTGGTCCTACTTCTTGTGCAACTACACTACTGGTCTTTAAATTAATAGGCTTGTCTTGATAAAATACTGACCAAACCGCGTCAGACTCTAAAACTTGATCTGTTTTATAAGATTTTTTGTTTGTTATTTCTAACAGGATATTTGGTTTAGGTCTTGACATTATATACGTATCTCCGAAAAGTGCGTATATATTTATCGTATTTTATTAAAATTTTATCCTTAGACTGCCTTCAACATATGCGGTTTAACCCACTCTAGTGGTACATTAGTCTGCCCGCCCCAAAAACTTGCATTGGCTAAGTTCAAATAATATCGGTTTCTTGCAATAGTTAGTTGAAACTTATCTAAATTATCAGCAATTTCTATCTCTTTGATGTAGGGTTTCCAAAATGCAGGAATATCCTCTAATGCAAATTTATAATCTGCTCCATTTTTATCAACAGTATACAAGTTTGCTGATAACGGATTGATATTAACACAATTGGGATCCCTATCATTGAATCCGTATCTAATTTTTATATTCTTATCAAAGAACCCTAGAGGTATATCCATAGGTGGACATGCATTTGGATCCATGCCTACATGATTATATCCGTCATAATGCCTGCATAGTTCCTTAGTAGGAGTATACCATTTTGAATAAACTTCGGTATATTCCCAACCATCCATGCGATATACATATCTATCAGGATCAAGTTTATCTAAAAAACTATGATATAGTTCTTTTTTAATTACAACAAATGCATATGATGCTTCAAAATTGTAATTTAAGAAATTACCACATGGTGTTAAAGTTGCTCCTCTATTACGAGCCTCTCGAAGTAGTTCTGGATAGTGACAATTTGCCAGTGCTGCTCTTGGATCTGGATCTTGTTTTAATAGTTCAAGTCCTTTTTCGTATATTGCAGTAGTGCTATCAATGAACACATGATCATCGTTTCCAGCAAGATATATTAAATCGTCGTCAACTGAATCTATCTCAGGCTGTATCTCTCTCCACTGTGCAAGGTTATTACATCTGTGCCAAAATATTTTAATTTTTTCTAGAGGAAATAATGAATTGATCCATTCTTCCATCTCTTGTTTTCTCTCACTTAGTTCACCATCTAACTCTAGATTAAAGATAATTTTACTTATCACTGGTTCTAGTGGTACTAGGCTAGCGAATGTATATCTTGCCACATCAAATCTAGAATCAGTTCTGAGGTTATATCTATCACCGATGGGATTTAGTCTATTATCTGATATTTTACAATTAAACCATACTATCATTTGTTACTCTCTTATTAAAAATTTCCACCATCCATTTTGACCACAATAGTTTCTTGTGAACTAGATTGATCTAATATACCGGTGAGTCTTGTCATAACTGATGCAAGACTATCATATAACTCCATATATTCTCTTGATGTTAACGTCATTGCCTGTTGATTACTTTTTCTGGCAATTCTTGCTTTATTTAAGAAATCTTCTATAGGGAGTACATTTATTTGTTTCATATTTTATTGATTGTGTTTAATGTATTTTTCATTTCTTGTTCCGTTTTAAAAGGACCATGATATGGATAACGTTCTAATGTAATCAATTTAGGACAAAAACTCTTAACCCAACCTTTGCGGAATTGAATTACATAGTACCCTGCACAGTATTGGCTTTTGCTTTTAGAACTTTTAGCATACAATGGCAGTTTTTTCTTTACATTATATACAGGTTCAAATGGTTTTGAACTACATGGGTAATTATAAATTGTATGATTAATTGGTTCAAGTTCAAATTTACGTTTAGTATCAATACTATCTAAATTTTCAACGACATCTTTAAAATGTTTAATGTTAATCATTTGACCTTTGCGTAAGAACACATATCCTTTTTTATTCTTAGCAATAGAACCGATCTTCTTACCATTACCTTCGATGATCCATTCTTTATTTGGAATCAATACTTTTGAAATTACTGCATTCATGCTACGTACCTTGCATTAAGTGGTTCTGCATAACTTTGAACCTGTTCGCTTATTTTAACTAGATCATATTCAGAACACAGTTTTAATAACCGTATTCCAACTTGTGAAATATTCTTCTCAGCAGTGGTTGCTGTATCAATTGTGTCTTTAATCAATTGTTTGATATCATCTGGCTGTGCTGTTAAATCGCATAACTGTACATTACGTAGATAGTCATCTAATACACGATGTTCAACACCTTCGTGATCAGACCAACGTTGCAACATGAGATTGTTCCAATTATAGCCTTTGGATTCTCTATCGGCAAACGCATCACGGAGACCGACTTTATTCTTTGTACCTTTTTCTCTAACACCGGGATAAGCACTAAAGATATTGTCGGAGGTGTCGCCACGCATACACTTCTCAAAGAGTAACCATGTTGGGTCCGGTGCACCTTTTGGCAAATTAGTTTTCTTATCCTTAACGTGCTTACCTTTTTCGTCAAAGTATCCCTCGTGTGTGGTTGTAATCTGCATTACACCATTGTATTGTCGGACATTAGGTGCAATAAGTTGTGCAAAGTCACCATCTGTCGAAATGATCACATGCGAATCTTCTGGGTGGCTTTTAATCCAACCTGCAATTAGATCATCTGCTTCTAATTGCGGATGTTGTAATACTGTACAGTTAGTCTTGTTAGTAATGTAGTCCTTGAACTGATCAAACGTTTCCCAAAACACACGATCTTCTTCTGCTTCTCTTGGACTTTGAGCAGCACGGGCCTCTGTACGTTGTCGCTTGTATGGAGCATATACATCCTTTCGCCAACTACGACCTTCTAAAAAGAAGATAACATGATCACCCTTAAAGTCACGCCAGGCTTTGCGTACACTGCCTAATACGGTAGCAAGACTCATACCAATCTTATCATTAAGATCGCCACGAGTAGCATGCCGAGCACGGAAAAAAGTGTTTGCTGTATCTACAAGAATGTATGTTTTATTCATTAAGAAATCTCTGTTCGCCCATCACCCAAATTATTGACATTGATATAACCACTACCTCTACGATCCATATTCACACCGGCTTCACTTCCAATGTTGCGGCATAGGTCTTGGAACCAAAGATCGACTACTGCTTCGTCAGTTTCACCTTGATATCCTTCTGTTCTTAATTGTAACACAAAGTACTCATTCCAGTCAAGTTCAAAGAACCCATTACGAATGTTATCTTTATTAACGTGAGTATCCATAACTGCTACCCAGGGTTCTTTTTTTTCTGTAGCAATCTCTTTGGCTGTTTTTTGTTTCTTTACTCTTGGTGCTTTAGGTACTGCTGCCACTTCTTTAACTTCTGGTACAGTTGGCTCTTCGACTTTTACTGGCTTGCCTTCAATGCCGAATAAATTTTTAATAAATTTTTTCATTTATGTACCCCATTCGTTTTTAAACAATGGAACTTGCAGTCTATCACTATATCGCAATCCGTGTTTCATTGCCAACAATGCTACATTACGATTGTTCATAGCATACACACTTTCTACACCGCCTACCGGCATTAGATAAACGTGTCCTGTAAATCCTGCCTTACGATATGCAGCGATAGCACATTCAGCATCGGCAAAGTCTTGTTCTGTGGCAATAACAAACTTCAGATATGCTGTACCGTATTCTTCATATTCACATACACGGTCTGGTTTAATTGCATCATCCCACGGCTCGCCACTGCACGGCAATTTAGCACTAACACTGAATGTAACCTCTCTGTGGAAGTCGTAATCATGATGACTCTTCCATGTGTGCAAGTATTGTTTAAATTCTTTTGTCAATTTCATTGTACCATTAGTCTCAAATGTAATCTCTTTGAGACCTTGCATCTTGGGATGATCTAACAAGTCTGGATATTGCTTTTGCCAACCTAACAATGGCTCACCGCCTGTAATAACTAAATGCTCATCACGCCATTCACCAAATGGAATTATTTCCATGATACGTTCTACAATTGCATCTGTAGTTAGTAGTGGGCTTAGATCTTTAAAACGTGGATCCCAACTTGCGTAACTATCACAACCTGTACTAACAAGCGGCAACATTTTATAATCTGTATATTTGATTGGATCTATATTATTTGCTTCTTCGCTTAGTTCACCACGTGGCATACCAAACCCTGCACACTTGAAGTTACATCCAAATGTGCGTAAGAACACACTGGGCACCCCCATATATTTTCCCTCTCCCTGAATCGAGTAAAACAATTCGGCTATCTTAATCTTTGACATTACAATATTCCTCTAATTCGTTTAATGATATAAACATTTTTTTGCATGTAAAACCTTCCTTTTTCCATTTACTATTTGGCATACACCAACTTCTAACGGTAGTATGATTAACTTTATAGAATTCCCCTGCATGTTGCAATGACGGAAACCGTCCGTCAGGAGTCGTTACAAACATTTTCCAATTTGGACGATCGTTATGATTGATCTTAACTATACTATCTTCTACGTCTGGTACATTAAATTCTCTTTCCATATATTCTATTGCTTTTTTTAAGTATTCAACATTGTCTTGGAATTTTCCTAATGCCATATTGCAGTTTGTGCATAATAATCCTCTAACTTTTTTAGTAGAATGACAATGATCAACTGCTAATGCCCTATTGCACGGTTCTGCTTTTTCACAGATAGCACAAAGATAATTTTGCTCTTTAGCAATGGCTTCATATTGATCTGCATGTATTCCAAATTTCTTAATAAGATCTGATCGCTGTCTTCGTTTAATTGTTCGTTCTTTTGAATTCAATGACATAATATTCTCCTCACTCTTATTTATACAAAGCGAGGATATATACACTTTTAACAGACACCTTGTACACTATAAAAAAGTTCTGCTATCTTAATTTTACTCATATTGGACCTCTATAAATAATTGTATACTTCTATTTAGAAAAAGTCAACCTTATTAAATAAAATTACAAAGGTTGTTTAAACATTTCTAATAGTTTGGATGCACTAAAAAAGTTATTGGTTAGATCGTTAGTCTGTGTCAATAACTTAGGAAGACGTTCCTCATAGTGATCCATATGCTGATGAATAGCGAAGCATAAATTAGATCTATGAGTTTTATACGCTTCAAAATTTTCAGTCCAGTTGCTGGGATATTTAAATAGGTCATAATACATCTCACTATAACTTAAACGATCCGGGACTAATGGAATAGCACCTACTAATGCACCTTCATAACAACTAATGCCAAGGGTCTCTTGTAGATTAGCACTAAACACCATCTTTGCTTCACCTAACAAATTATGATATTCATTCTTTGTTAGTTCTTGCTCTTGGCAAACTACAAATTCATATTGTGGCAACTGCTCTTTAAGATCACGGAATATTTCCACTTGCTTTTCAGGTGCTATGCGATGCGGAAATAGTATAAGATCACGCTTTTTCATACCCTTGTACATGTTTAGAGTATTATCCATATACTCCATAGGCCAACCTGAACGAACAATCTTACCTTGTTCAATCATAGTCATCTTCCATTCGTCATCTACTGTTTCGCTAAATGTCTCAGCAAACAGGTCAATGTGGAAGTCGGTGGCAAAGTAGTTATGATCAATAGCGTGAAAGAAACTTTGTTCAGCGTGTCTTACCCAGGGAGCATCACCAATAAGACGTCCTAAAAAGTCTTGAGGGTCATAACTACCAGCATGCCATAATCCATGTATAGTTACAGGAATGCCGAGAAGCCCGGCCATGTACTTGAGATTGATGACACCAGGGTGCCAAGCATCAGTAAATACAAAATGATCACCTGGGCGAACGGCTCCGTTGCAAAATAGCCGGCCCATCTGCTCAACCTGACTAGCCTTGTATATATTGGTTCCGCCAAAGTTAAGAAAAGCACCAGGGGTAGTAGCAGCAGGGATATCAGTAGGTCCAGCGATAATTTGAACATTGTGTCCGGCCTTTCGTAAGAGATTAGGTACATGGGACTGCCATTGTCCCGTGTACCTTGTCGAAACTGCTTCAATATCGACTATGTAGATCATATCAACGTTGGTTGTATGGACGAGGATTATTACCCTTGTACTCAGTACGTGGCCGACGCTCTCCACCATTGCTCCAACGCTGGAAGTTGCGATACTCCTGGCTACGATATAGATCGCTTGGATTGAATGGAAGAAGATTAAACCTGCAATGATCCAACCAAGCATCGAGGTCGTCAAAGACCTTTGATACTTCTGGTTTCATAAACAGAGTTTTTTGAATGTAATTTGGCTGTGCCATTTTAGTTTTCCTATTATTAGGGTTTATTAAAAAAAGTAAGTGTAGCGCCATTCTCGCCGTCTTCACTTACATCGATGATGGTCTTACGACCGGGATACCTTGCAGTGATTGTTGTGTTAAGTTCACGAGCAATCATTTCACAAGATTTGTGGTTGAGTTCAAGAATGCCATCATTGTAGCACTTCTCAAGCCAACGCTTAAACTGGATAAATTCGATATCGCGGTCATCTTGGAAGACCTCAATAGAAACTTTAAAATGGAAAATATGTCGATGTGGAGTTCCAAGGAAACTAACATCATATTCATCGCCTGTGGCTAACTTGGTATCAGTTGCGGCTGCGGGATAGCAATGGATGCCTTCTTTCTGAAATTTCACATATATAAAAGACTGCTCATTATTCATTTGTATTTTTCTTTCTATTTTGTTGTGCTAAAATTCTTGCTTCGGACCAGGGCTTCCCTTTTTTAGGACCTGTTTTCTTTTGTGTTTCTGCTGCTTTTTTCTAGCATCAGACCATGGTTTATCTTTTAATAATACACTTTTTTTAATGCTACTGTCAATACTCATTGGAACATTTAATTTTGATTGATCATTCATTCTGCTGTTTTCTTAGTTACAGATTTTAAAGGTTTAGGAGACTTAGGTGTTTCAGGCTGCTGGGCTTTCATCATATTCATCATTTCCCAAAGTTTCCAATCTATGCTTTCAAGCAACTTGAAAAGTTTTTCTTCAGAAGTTTGTTGTGCTACTTGTTTGGTTAATTTTGTATTAATCATTTAATTACCTCGTCATTTTTATATTGATTCCAGTCTGTGAACTTACTACGATCCATAAGTGTATGTAGACTGTGAGACCATACACCTGGGTTTGTTGCGTTAAAATCCTTATCGTCAATTTTAATCATTGTGTTATAGTTCCACAATTTAATATAAGGAAGTGGCACACGAATTTGTGGAATAAAATTGTTTTTCTCAGTTAAACCGCTTTCTAGAAATTCTTCTGCTAGATTAATTGGAATATCCAGACTACATAGGTAGTCTTTTTGTAGAAAGAACTCAATCATCAAATCCCACTCTTTCCACTCATCGTAGTTTGTAGGATTGAAACTGTGATTAGCACCGAAGAAAATATGCTCTGCACCATTTAAGTTTAGAGCAATTTCTTCTACAGGATGCACACCTGTGACAAACAATGTTTTCATTCCAAATGCAGGAGTATGTTCTACTTCTGTGCCAATAAAGAACTTGACATCGTTTGCTTCGCCGGTTGTATAATCACGTTTCATAATACTAGTATAGCAGAATTGTTGTTCAAATGCAATAGACTATTCAGCCAATCTATTTTCAAGTGCTCTGTACTTTTCATCTTCGACATCTTCCAAATCTACTTCAATTGATTTACTAACATTTTCAACGGTGAATAATGCATTAAATGTATTTTGAGCAGGACCACCTTGCATACGAGATCCTTCGAGACTTCTTAAAAAGTTTAATCCTTCGTCAATCATTTCAAATGCTTCTGCTTTTGATTTAGTGTTAAACAGTTCTTCAACAAAACGATCAAAGTATAGAATATTTCGCGGAACCCAATCACTATATTGATCTGCATTAGAATCTTTAGCACTCAATTTATTCCAATGTCTCCAATCGGGTTTAAATCTAGTTTTCTCAATGTCTGCTAATTGATTAGCACGTTGAACCGCTACAATATGGCATTCAACATTATGACCCATCATTAGTGCATAAGCAAAACTATCCCAGGATGTTTTACCTTCCTTCTTGATCTTGTTCAACATGCCCGGAGCATAGTGACAAATATCGCCCATAATCAATCTACGACCTAATTCACTTTCGAATGGGAATGGTATATCTGATTCTGCGAGTGCTTTATTGTCTGGGGCTTTGTCCATAATAACGCTCCACCTTTTTGGAGTGTGTTGTGCGTTTGTGTAGACAAGTCCGTGCGCTGTTGCAATAAACGGTGAGGCGCAGTCAAAAGATACGGTAAAGTTTTCATTAATATGTTTTCTTATTTGTCGTTGAATAGAAGTTAAAAATACAGCCCAATCTAATTGTGCTGTGCCCAAGAAGTGCATCCAGTCTTTACCTTCAAGCAAACCATCGTCTCTAAGAGTCATTAGTCGCTTTAGGGTAATATCCATCTTGCACATATTAGCGCCACCCATGGCCCAACCTTCTGCGGCTTTATCGCCCCATACTGCTGGATCGCTAAATTCTTTTACTCCATTGTACCACTTCTCAGCAGTATCCCAATCGTTACCTTGGAGAACATTTAAAAACTTTGTAAGTCCTTGCCTATTATCTAGGAAGAACTTGTTGTTATATTTTGTTTTATTTAAACAGTCATCGAATGTTTTCAAGCCAGTCTTAGGACTGTGAATATGATCACATGCCCAAGTAGGAACGTCTAACATCATTGACCAATCAGCAGTTAGTTCAAGCCAATCTAAAATTTGTTTTCGGGTTTTAGTTGCAGCAGGGCCTTCAAAGTCCAACCAATCAAATTTAAGAACACCCTTACCAATTTGGTATCCACCTGAGTCACCTAAGATCATAGTGTTATTACGATCTCGTTGTTGGATCATAGATTCTTGAATAATACTTTTATTCAAATCTAATTGTGCATGACCTGCTGAGTACAAACCATACTTGTATGTAAAGTATCCTTGTTCAGGATTTAAAAAGTTCATACCTTCGATTCCACGATCAAATCCTTTAGGAATACGATCATCTGGTATAAACTTTTCTAATCTTTGTTTAGCAACGTATGTGCTGTAAAAAGAACTAATGGCTGGCAAATATACCGAATAGTCTTTTTGTAGTGGTGTTAAATTAACTTGTTTCATTTTATGCGTTTGCTGGAATAATATATTTGTAAGTGGCCAAGCCGCTATCTAACGTAATCTGCATAGCGCCTTGGTCACTAAAACTAATCTTAGCATTATTGGCATCTGCAATTTTTAAAATAGACAATACTGGTGCAACTGGCCAAGTTTGTGATTTAGAAATCTTACCTGTAACACCTGTTGCAAATACAAATTCACCACCGTGGCTGCTAAGGTCACCGAATGTAAATGTTAGTTTATCTCCATCAACCTTGGCTAAGAATGATGTATGTTCTGTGTTAGCACCTGCTTGGAATTGAAAACGTTGAATTGCAGCAATTGTAGGTTCAACTTCGACATTCCATGTAACTCCACGGAACTTGACAGTTTTCAATTTCTCATTGATAATGTCTTGATTCATAAAACGGTAATCGTTCTTGAAGTCGCCATCTTTGTTTTCAAAGTGAAGTCCAACTGGAATAGTTTCGCCATTGCGTTCAGCAGTGACTACTTCAATTTTAGCACCGTCTTGATATTCTTTACCATCTAATAGATAGCGTAGTTTTTCAAGTTGTGGCATACCATATGTACCAATCATATCTGGATATGGATCCGTTGTTTCTGCAAACATAATAACAGTACGGTCATCTGCCATAGAGTCAATTTGTGTTTTGTCTTCTGTGCCTGTAATTTTAACAATGTTAAGAAAGCCTAATTTGTTAGTATGTGCGACGATATCTTGTAGAATAGATTTCATAATAATAATTTCCTTTGTGTTAGTTTATTTAGATTTAGGGAGAAAGTCAACAACTATTTTATTCAAAAGTAAACAATGAATTAAATGTGTTGGTTTCAGTTGTAGATTCTAGATCCCATTCTAGAACCCCAATAAGGTTATCAAGTTTATTATTGATAATAGTTGCTTCCATTTCTGCATGATCAAATGGCAAGTCTTGGAACCATTTAGGTAAACGTAATTCGTCAACTGGATATGCAATTGAAGTATAACCAAGCGGATTTGTTTTAACTTTACAAACAATAACTTTCATACCATCAACAATTTGTTGACTGTATTTGTCACCGTTCATACGCTTAAGAGTATTCCAATTGATACTAGCACGGACATGTCCTGGCATATTTGCCTTGCCAGCCTTCTTTTCTTTTTCTTGATACTCAGCAATATTGTTAGCACGTTTGGGCGAACCCTTCTCCCAACCAGGTCGTGCTTTGAACTCAGTTCGGAACTCAGATATCATATCGAGAATTTCTTCTTCTTGACTGCCATTTAGAACTTTGGTAAGAACTTCCTCGAGGAACTTCTGCATGAATTCTGGAGTATCACTACGTTTCAAATCTAAACCCATGGCCTTGATCTTGCCAGGTTTAGTTTCGCTATCATATCTCTTGCCATCCTTGTCGTAGTACAATACAGCATAACGCTTCTTAGTAATGAACAAGCCTTTGATAGCAACAATTTCACGCCCTGCTTTGATAACTTCACCACGTGACTTTGGGCAGTGGAAAGCATCTAACATGAACTGTGGAAATGTAGCATTAACATTGTCTGCAATTGTGTTATACAGTTGTATAACAATATCTTTATCCCAAGGAATTAGTTTCTTTTGAATATCAAACTTTAATGTATTGTAAGCAGAGAAATAGCAGGAGTCTGTATCACCATAGATAATACTTTTACCAACGTGATCAAACTCACCTGTGATAACTTCATTGACCTTACCTGCCATATGACGAGCAATAGCACGACCAGTTAATGTTGTAGATTGTCCAATACGCTTGTCGAAGAATCTGCAACCTGGATTAAGAATAGCACCATACAGACTATTCAGGTTAATCTTCTTAACCAGTTGTCGCTTGTCCCAATATTCTTCTTCAATCTTATTGCCAGCGTCGATTGCAGCCTTAAGTTTCTTCTGCATGTCTTTACGCTCACTATACCAGCGAGCCAACAAGCCTGGAATAATACCTTCTTGCTCATAGGTAAAGATTGTACCATTAGCACTGAGCATCCATGGTCTGTTACTATCGTAAATTAATCTATATGCTTCGGCAGCACTTAATATATCAGTTTCACGATTTTCCCAATCAATGGTAATTTCGAAAGCACGATCTTGGCGCATTACTGCTTCGTATTCCAAACTACCAAACATGCCTTCCCATGCAGCAGCAAATGATTTCTTATGTAATGTTGTTTGTTCGTGAATGAATTCGTCAGTATTAGTTTGACGTATTTGTCCAATGATAGTTTCTGGACCCATATTCAATGCACGAATCACTGACGGATATAGACTGTTAATGTCCATACTGCCAATCCAATCATGCAGTCCTTTTTTAGGATATGCTACATACGCACCGGCTGCTTGATTGTTTTCGGTTTCGTCACGCTTGGCACGACTTGGAACAATTAGTCCTCGGTGATGTGCTTCATTGACAATTGCTTGTTCTGTCACTGCTACCGCACCCATTGTGGTCTGTAGCAATACAGTACATTCATGTGCCAGTGTGTTGGCAAGATCAATAAACTTTAATTTCTTATCTAACTTGTCAAGTAGTGCAGTATCTTGTCTATTATATTCAATAAACTTGCGGAAGTCATTGTTATATAGTTGATCTAATGTACCTTCATATACAGTCTTGCTCTCACCTATCTCCATTTCTCCAATCGCATCGAGCCGGTAGGTGTGACGTTCTTCATAGGTGTATTTCCTGTACAGTTCGAGACTGTCCAAATGAACGCGACCAATAAGATCATAAGTAACAGCCTGTTTCCCATATTTCTCGTATTCTCTTTTCTTTGGAAATTGATCCCACAAACAGAATCTGCGGGTGTCTTCTTTGCTTAGAACTTTAGTAACTCTATTTACTGTGTAAGGAATATCAAACCCTTCACTGTTCCATCCGCTAATAATATCAGCATCTTCAATTACGTTTAGAAATGCATCTAACATTTCACCTTCTGTTTCAAACAATACAGTATTAGGAAAGTCTTTAACTTGTTCCTGTGCTTGTTCCATTGTTAATGTTTTAGGTGGAACAGCAAAACATACTAGTGTGTCTAACCATTGTAGGTGAACCGCAATACTGGTAATTGGCATGAAAGCATCTTCGGGAGTGCTATAGCCACGTTCTGGATCAAAGTCCACCTCAATGTCAAAAAATGCTACGTGTAGTTTTGGAGCATCGATTCCGAGATAGTTATCTTCTAGGCAGCGGAATGCTGGTTTGATATCGCTTTCGTAGAGTTTACGTTCGCCGTGGATACGTAGTTCTTTTTGGAAGTCCTTGTTATTTCTACAAGTAACTTTGTTTAGATTCTCACCGTAGATTGATTTGTATTTGCCCTTTTGGTCAGGGTAATAAAAGATGAATTTGGCAGGATATTCTTGATAGATTCTGCCCTTCTTAGGATCACGTTCGACTACCTTAACGATGTCTTTATCGCGATCCCACCATGCGTCAACATATGACATATAATTTTTCCTCCTCGTGATTTAATGGCTCACTGACCTTCTTGTAATCAATTATGGCTGATTCGACCTTACTCATAAATTATTTAGCATCCTAAATAAGCCGATGCTATCTATAGTGACTAGCAATGTGTAGTTAGCGAGCATGCCAAAAGATCGGCGACTCCAAGCACACCAGCCGTACATAATACATTGACTAATAAAAATAGGATACAGGATGATAAGAGGCGGATTTGGGACTGTGAGCGCCATAGTAATCGCACATCCGATACTAAGCGTCCAAGCAGTAACCTCAACGATAAACCGTAAAGGGTAAGCCTTATAGTCATTCCGTATCCAGTTAATGACATTTTTTAATATCTCATTCATCAGTACGACGATGCGAATGTCCGCTGATATCTACAATAGTTTCCAAATCGTCAAACTCTTTCCAAACGCTGTCCCATTGATCTTTCTGTGCAATCTTAATTGCTTTTTTGATCACGCTGGGCTTGACTTCGAGTTCTTCTGCTATTGCTTTAATGGTATCGTTAAGTCCTTCGGTAAGGTCTTGAATTTCCTGCAGAACGGTCATACCCTCTGCAACGATTTGTTTAATTTTGGCCTGTTCAGGCGCTCCAAATGATTTACCCATAAAAAATCTCCTTGTAAGTAAGTATATACTAGACAAGGAGTTCTGTCAATGTTTATTTTATAAACGAGCGTCTATAATGTTCCAATTGATAATTTTCCAATGATTATTTAGATAACCTTTTTTGTCTGCTTGGTAATCCAGAACCCAAGAGTGTTCCCACCAATCTATTAGCAGTATGATATCATTCTTAATTTGGTGATTGACAATGGTTTTAATCTCACCATTCCGAGCAAGATAGGCCCATCCACTGCCTTGTATAGCCATAGCAACTTTGGTAAATTCTTCTTTGAAATTTTCAAATGATTTAAAATGTCGATCAATAAACTCTTTGGATGCACCTATTGGTGTATTTTCTTCATCTGGAACCTGTAGTTGTGGAAAATATACGCTATGTAAGTATGCACCGGCTTCGTTAAAATCCATATCACCTTCACCACTGTTGTAGCGATTAACATAGGTTTTATATAGTTTGCCATAATGATAATCTATAGCATCTTCACTTAGTACAGGTTCCAAGGCATCGCGGGCGTAGGATAACTTCACTTGTTCGAGTGTTTTAACTTCTTTACCTTCTACTACATATTTTATAAAATTATACATTATTTCTTTTTAGCCTTTCCTGCCTTCATATTGGCTAACCAGTGAGCCATACGTTGCTTTTCTCCGCTACTATGTTTAGCGGTATTTCTTAAACTACTTACACTGGCTTTGGTATTTACTCCACTACGCTTGGCAAGACCTTTACGTCCTGGATGTTTACCATCGGCAAAATTCTCATCTACATCCTGTTGACCTTCTACAGTCAACCTGTCTAGTGCTATTGGATTTAATACAACATTTGGTTTCAGGCCTTTAGTGTTAGTATAGGCTACATATACTTGATCTGTGGGTTCTATAACAAAACTCACACAATGTTTACCAACCCAGTCGGGTTTGCCCACGCTAAACCAAATGCCTATTACAGGAATAAATGGATGTTCATCTGTGCTCAAACGACCGTATTCTCGTTCGCCTGTGGCATCACGACGAGGTTTTAGTCCTCCACTTTTCTTAATTGCTTCTAGCTTATTAGTACAATGATAAACTCGTTTACCCACTATGTCTTGTCCGGGAAATAGATTTACACCAGGAATATTCTTAGGAGGTCTAAGTCCTTGGTAGTTGGTAAATTCTTCGGCAAAGTTTTCATTAGTTCTACTGAACTCACTGGCTTCACCTTCCAAACTTACGTGCCACGCATAGAATTTAGTTTCAGGATATTCTTTCTTCAGGCTCATAAAAGCATCTAAGTTAGGCACAGCATCATCATACATAATAGCCTTGGTATAATTGCCTTTATCTAATAAATCACGTATAATGATCTTTTTCTTTTCCTCAGTCTGCATCTTGCCCTGCATATTACCAGCACGATAAACGTGTACCTTATTCATATCCACTCCATACTTGCGGAATGTATCTAAGAATAATTCTTTATCGTTGAAGTCGGCACGAGCAGTGACCATAACAACTTTATTGCCTGTAGCAATATCGCTCTTAAGTTGATTAATCATCGGTATGATTGGTTTAGATTTTTCAAAGAACTCACGTGCGTCGGCAAAGTCTCCAAAGTCAAATGTCTCACCGGGTTGTAATTTATAGTGTGTAAAGTCGTGACTGTTCAAACTCTTAATTACTTGTCCATCTCTAATAACGTGTACTTTGGTCTGTGTATGTACCAGAGTATCATCTATATCAAAGATGACCAACTTACTGGGTTCAAACTCGTGGGCTCGCATTTAACAATTCCATTTTCTTAATGCTAGTGCTTTGCGTGTAGGTTGACCATTGGGTTTCTTCATAGGACCATCAACACCTGACATTCTAGCACAGAATGATTTACGACGTTTAGCAGCCTTACTACCAGGTTTTAATTTGCTAGGTTTGGTCGTAACTGCTTTTTGTAAATGACTACCAGGATGCTCTCTACGATAACTAGCAATGCCTTTATCGTTCAATCCACCATTCTTATTCTTGCCGGCCTTACGATGCCACGCAGCCGACTCTAGTAATTCATTGTCATCAACACTATCAAAGTCTTCCCAAATAACTTCTGAATCAACACCGTGCTCTAATGAAAGTTGTTCAACCATTTCTTCGATGATATCAAACTGTTCATCCGGAGTTAGGCTTTCGTTTGGTTTACAGTCACGCACTTGACCACCATTCTTGCCCTTCTTAGTACCTACGGCATGTTTGCCAGGCCAGCACTTGGTGAATCCATTTGAATCTTTCTGGCCTTTCTTTATCTCGTTGAGACTGCCGTGTGTTTGACACATGCCACAATCTTCGCAGACCATTTCCATTTCATGCGATTCGTTATGTTTCTTCTTACCAGCGCAATGAGCCTTTTGACTAAAACCTTTTGGATGGCTACAGTTAATACTGCTCTTGTACTTTTGACTCCATCCTTCTGTAATAAATTCATTTGCTCTCATTTCTTTTTCACCTTAGGCTGACGGGCTTTATACAAGGCCGCTGTGGCCATTACTTTTTTTTTTCTGGGGTCTTATTTTTAAATTGATGATACTTATTTGGATCAGCATTTTGGAAGTTATCGTTCCAAGCGTCCAAATCCATAGTAGGTTCCAATTGTCTTTCTAGCATAACATTAAGTGATTCCATATAAGAATCTGCACTTTCGTTCTTAGGATGTTTAATATGTGCCCAGGCAATGCTTTCGGCATCTTTCTTACTCTTGCCCTTCTTCATCATACT
>JAUKPS010124790.1:0-18649 GCA_032273165.1 Chlorellidium tetrabotrys
AGCGTAAATGAAGAAGTCGCCCATGGACTGCCTGGTGAACGTGTCCTCAGAAAGGGTGACTTGATTAATATCGACGTCTCTTGTGAGCTCAATGGTTTTTACGCGGACTCAGGGGCCTCTTTTCAGTTTGGTGAAACAGATCCCAAACTGGCCATGCTGATGGAGACCACGAAGAAGAGTCTGAAAGAATCCATCAAAAAGTGTCGCCCAGGTAAACGCTTTAACCTTATCGGCCAAACTATTGAAGACCACGCTCGTCGAGCTGGCTTCTCGGTGATTGAAAATCTTGGCAGCCATGGAGTAGGCCGGGCTTTGCATGAGCAGCCTGAATTCATTGCTGGATTCTACGATGCCCAAGATCGTCGCACCATGCACGAAGGTCAGGCCTTTACCATTGAACCGTTCATTTCCACAGGGGCCCGTCAGGCGATTGAAATGGATGATAAGTGGACGCTGGCGACATCGAAGAAATTTCGTACCGCTCAGTACGAGCACACGATCGTGGTGACTAAGAATTCACCGATTATCATTACTGCGAACGCGCTGTTCTAGCTCTTTCATCCGAGTCTCAACCAAACGGCAATACTCATCGATGCGCTCAGGCGTGGCATCTTTTTCAACCATGATGGGCTCACCGTAAAGCATGGTCACTTTGGAAAAAAACTTCGGCAACTTGAAGCGATCCCAGGAATTGAATTCCCAGACGGAACGGCCCACGGCCACCACCGGCACAATCGGTGCGCCGGTTTGCTGAGCAATCAAAACGATGCCGACTTTGCAGACTTGGCGTGGACCACGCGGTCCATCGACCGTGATGCCACCACGTGCACCTTCATTCATACGACTTACGTACTCCTGCATGGCCTCTTTGCCACCCTTGTCTTTGTTCTTCTTGCGAGATGAACCCCGCACGGGAACGAAGCCGAGTTTTTTACAGATGAAAGCGGCGTAGTCGCCATCTTTGCTTCGTGAGGCCAGAGTCATGAAGGGTCCGGTCCAGGCGTGCGCACCGAGCACCATGAAAACCTGTTCGTGCCACACTGAAAAAACGTAAGCCCCTTGGGGCACATGCTCCCGGCCCAGCACTGTGAAGCGATAGCTCTTCAGTAGCGGATAAAAAATAAACCACAGGATGTGCTGGACGATGATATGAATCATGATAAATGACTCTAATGCCAAAGATTTTATCTGCCAAAGACTTCCGTTCCATGCCCTGGAAAAACGGCGGCGGCCAGACCTGCGAGCTCTATCGCCTCTCTCATCCTGTTGACTCAGAACGCTTCCTCTTACGACTCTCCATGGCACAGGTGGCGTCAGATGGGCCCTTTTCAACGTTCCCTGGCATAGATCGCACGCTCCTGCTTCTTAAGGGCAAGGGCTTTCGTTTGCATTTTCCTGAGCAGCTCGAGGTCGTGTTGGATCAGCCCTTCGTTCCACTCTATTTCTCAGGCGAAGACACTATTGAGTGCCAGTTAATCGCAGGTGCCTGCCAAGACTTCAATGTCATGATTGATCGCACTTGGGGCCAAGCCAAGACTCATCTTTCCCAAGAGCAAGAGTTCACGACGACACGCCTAAGACTTGTCTTTGATCCTGAGCAAGAAATTTTAGTGGTACTAGCAGTCGGTGAGAGTTGGTCGAGGAAAGAGTCCACCACAGTGATTGTGGTGGACGTCGATTATTAACTTAGGCCGCTTTTCTCAAAGCAGAACAACTATCAGTCCCCAAAGCCTGGTGCGCTTCAGAGTAAGTCATTTTCAACTCTAGCGATTTTTCTTTCGCGTGAGCTTTCAATTCGACCAACTGATCCATCACGTTGTGATCGATGTAAGGGCAAGACTCCAACTCCAGACTCACCGAGTGACCATTGTTGAGCGAGTCCGTGATCTTTAACTTTAGCTGCTCAAAGTTGCAGAAAGTTAAAGCGCTCGTCACAGCAAAATGAGTCACGTGGTTTTGGTCTTCGTCAGTCTTAAAGGCTGGGCTGAAGGTGTCCTGTGGACGAAGGCCCAAGTACACTTCAACCAGGTACTGAACAGCGGCACCGGCGATGATACCTACCAAAAGGTCAACCGCGAGAGTCACCGCCATGGTGACAACGAAGCCGCTCAAATGATCGAGGCCAATTTTCTTCGCATGCAGGAAGTGCGCAGGGCTACCCAAGCGACTGCCGACCATCACAAGAATCGCGGCGAGAGAAGCCAATGGAATCAAAGAGAGGGCCTGCGGCATCAGAATCACAGCAGCGAGAATGATGAAACCGTGGGTGAAGTTTGCGCGCCAGGTTTTGGCACCGTAAGACACGTTGGCTGAACTACGGACGATCTCCGCAATCATCGGTAAGCCGCCAAGAGCTGCGCTTATCATGTTGCAGACACCTTTCGACAGAAGATCGCGGTCAAGATCACTGTGACGATGCTGCGGATCCATCTTATCAACGGCAGCAGCACTCAGGGTTGTTTCAAGAGAAGCAACTAAAGCCAAGGTCAAGGCCACGCGCCAGCCATCAAAAGTCGCCATGATCGAGAAGTCCGGAAAGATCAGCCAGCTCGACATGTCTTGTGGCACTTGCAGTAACTTCTTCGCATCAAAGCCAAAGACAGCAGCGACAACGACACCGAGGAGAACGGCGAGCAACGGAGCCGGTACTTTTTTAGTCCAGTCCCATTTCATCTTTGGCCAGGCGAGCAGCAGGGCCAGCGACAAACCACCCGCCATGAAACTCAGCGGCTGCATGTTCAAGATGGCACGGGGAAGTTCCGCGAAGAGCATCACTGGGTTTTTAGCGATCGGCGAATAACCGAACATCACGTGGATTTGCTTGGCGATGATGATCAACCCGATGGCCGCCATCATGCCGTGAATCACCGACGATGGGCACATGAGACCTTTGCGCGCTAACTTCAGCGCACCGAAGACGACTTGAATCGCACCGGCGACGACGGCCGCTGCAAGCATGGCGCGGAAGCCCTGCCCGGGTGAGCCGTTGCCGAGAGCTTGAATCGCTTCAAGCACAATCACGATCAGGCCGGCCGCAGGACCGTTGATGGTGAGATTCCCACCGCCCATCCACGACCCGATAATTCCACCTACGATGGCTGCGATGATCCCTGCGGAAGCAGGAGCACCGGAAGCCAAAGCGATTCCAATTGAAAGAGGAAGTGCGACAAGTGCGACGGAGAAGCCTGCACTAAAATCGGGCCGCCATGTTGAAGACTGTTGCATAAAAACCTCAGTTGGAAAATTAGTGACCAGCGCTCATGGCCATCTGCTGCAACTCAGAGACTTTTTCCACTGTCTGAGGAGTACGCGAGTGATCAGTGTTTGGTTGGGAGAAGTAAGCCCCGACAAGGACCCAGCTGAGAGTAATAAAAAAGCGCCAGTTCATAGTGTTATCCTTGCAGGACCAGATTCATTTCTGGTGTGACCCAGTATCGGCTTAGTCCTGACAGGTACTTGAAGCATTATTGTCTGTTAATAAGAGACGCAAATCCCTGAATCCTGTTCAAGGGGATAGGCCGACGGATTAAAAAAATCCTTATCTCTATGAGGGAAACTTAGAGGGTGCCTTGAATTTATGGCAGGCAAACCAAGGGAGAATTGTCTCTTACGTGACTCTCCATACTCTCCCAGTAGCTGATTCCGGTATCGCGAGTATGACGGGCCAAGAGACCTTTAAGCATGGGGACTGTTTGCTCGATCCCATAGGCAATCTCTGTGGGAAACGCCACCAACCAACCACGCCCCTCAATTTCTGTTTTCGGCATGGCGATGTCTAATCCGAGATCCAGGCGATCCACAAACGCCGCCACACTCTTCACAACGGCTGGCGCGAGCTTCACTGTGCCGATGGTCCATCCGCGATCTCCGAAGGTGCGGAAGTGCGGAAAGTTATCGATCAAATCGCCGAAGGTGATCACACCGGGATTGATGGTTTCACCGGTAAAACCTGATGCATGGATGCCGACATCGGCACCGGCACGATCACGCAACATGACAGCAAGATGTTTGCCCCAGCAACTGCGCTTCATGGCCGTGCGACCATTCACGTGACCGGTGAGAGAAATTTGTGAGCGACCAATCGGCTCATCCCAGGAACGACCGAAGTAAGCTTCACGGGCCTTCTTCGCTTCTTCAACCTTCGATTGAATTCTTGCGTTCGCGACGGTCGTCATCGGGATGAGATGCACGTGGGATGAAATGAGTTGATGTTTTTTGGCGATCGGATCAATGTCGACGATCACTTGACCCACGGCCATGGCATGGGCACCCGCCTGTACCACAGGTATCCGTTGGCCCTTCACGTTGCGAGCCAGGATCGGTTGATCGAGGCGTTCATGAGAGTGAGCTCCCACCACAAGATCAATGCTGCGCGAGCGTTCCACAAGTTTAACATCAGTCTTACTGCCGATGTGCGTGAGGGCAATGAAGTAATCGACCTTCGCATCTTTGGCCATGCGCTCAATGCGACTGACTTCTTTCAGAGGATTTTTTACTTTGCCCGTATCACGAATGGCGTACTGGTAATGCAGTTCTGAAGTGGTGAGGCCGGCGATGCCGATGCGCACTCCACCGATAGATTTGACGACCATGGATTTCACCAGACCATTCGCCTCATTAAGAAATCGATCATTCAGGTTCGCCGCCAACACATCCGCTTTGATGCGCGCGCGCTTGAGTAACGTTGCGAGTTCTTCACCACCTTGCAAGAGATCGTGGTTTCCAATGACGGTGGCATCGATACCCAGATCATCCAACAGCTTCAACGCCGTCGCGCCATTCTCAGCGAAAAAGAATGACGACCCTTCACCGAAATCTCCGCCATCTAAAAATAATGTCGGTATGCCTTGAGCAGTCGCTTGGGCTTTGAGGCGATCCACTGTTGTCTTGAGTCGAGCGTAGCCGCCCTTCCCTTCGCCGCCTTCAAAATGGGAATGGAGATCATTGGAATGCAGGATTTGTACGCGTATGGCGTAGACGGGAGAAGCGAGCAAAAGCAGACATGTGAGAAGGACCAAACGCATAGGCGGAATCTAGGTTTCGCAGAGGGAAAAGTCGACTTTCCCCCTGTCGATTGTACTTTTTACTTAGGCCAAAAGTTGCTGGCAAACATCAGCTAAGCTCGCAGGATCAAGGGGTTTATGGTTGGCAATATTGATCTGCCGGCCCACCACCGTCATGCCGATGTACGAAAACTGCAAGCGCATCATCACCAAGGCCTGCAAACCATCGCCCCCCGAGTGAGTGGCAATCGCTGCACGCTTACCGTTGAAATGAATGCGCCAATCTTTCGCCGAAGTACTGCACCAAGCGATGAAGTTGTTCAGCACCGGCGTGAGTCCACCGTTGTACTCCGGAGAAACAAACACAAAACGATCAGCAGCAAGGGCCTCTTTGAAAGGTTCGATGGCCTGCGCGCCTGAGAGTTTACCGTTTTGTAACGGCGAATAGAGCGGAAGATCGGCGGCCACGAGATCAAGCATAGACACTTTGTGGCCAAGAGATTCGAGATGCTCTTTGAAGGTTTGGGCCAACACGAGATTTTTACCGTTACTACCGGCGACGACGCAAACATGCTTCATGAGATACTCCTGGATTGAACTATGAATTTACAGGTCCTTCACCCAAAACTGCAATGTTTTGGCGCTCTCGTGCGCCTCATCAATTTGTTTCCAGGTCAGTGAGCATTTAAGACCGGGCACGGGGTGAAAGCCAAAGCTCTCCCATAGAGCGTTAAGGGGACGATAATCCTGCGGGCGAAGACTGTGATTCTCCGCGCGGACCACAGCACAAAAAGTGGCGCGCTTAATCCCCGGGGTCTCACGAGCATGCATGAGGCGTGCTTCAAAAAATTGTTTTCCGACACCGCGGCCCCGGTATTCAGTTTGTAAAACTGATTCACCGAAGTACATCACCTCTGTGGGATCCCATCCGTGATGAATAAACGGAAGCTTAAATGCATCGCTTTCATCTTGCAGCGGAATGACAGTGGAAGCACCCACGATGCGATCGCCCTCTCGGCACAGCACCACACGTGCGCCCTGAGATTTGAAGTAAGTTTCGAGATACTCGCGCTCGTACTCCATATTGCCGTCATACAAGTAGGGATAGTCACGAAACACGCTGATGCGAAGCCGTGCGATGTCGGCCAAATACCTTTGTGCCTGACTTCCGTCTAGCGTCTGGATTTGAAGTCCCGCGCTCATATGCTAAACTCCTTGCATGAAAAACACTGTCACTATCATCGAAAACTATTACCGTGCCTTCAACGAAAAACGCTTCAGCGATATGCTAGCGCTGCTTCACACCGATGTCGTTCACGATATCAATCAGGGTGAACGTCAAAAGGGCAAAGCCACTTTTACTAAGTTCATGGAAGGCATGAATCGTCACTATGACGAGAACCTCACTCACATAGTAGTCATGGCCTCCGCCGACGGAAAACGTGCCTCTGCGGAATTTATCTGCAATGGGACCTACCTCACGACAGCCGAAGGCTTGCCACCGGCGAAAGGGCAAAAGTACTCTCTTCCTGTCGGTGCGTTCTTTGATGTGCAAGACGGTCAGATCACGCGCGTGACCAACTACTACAATCTGCAAGAATGGATCGCTCAGGTGAACGCGTGAGAGTTGCTGCCGTCTCTTTTCCTCTTACCGCTCCAGGCGACTACAAAGCTTGGACGGATGAGGTAAAGAAATGGCTCAACGAGGCCCATGCGCAAAAAGCGGAACTCGTCGTCTTTCCCGAATACATGTCGCTCTCGCTAGAAAATGACCCGGGATTTAAAACCTGGTTTGCGACTGAGTTTCAAACGTTGTTTCAACATGAAGCTCGACGCACCAGCATGACGATTCTTGCGGGCACGCATAATATTGGCACCAACACTGCCGCATTCTTTAAGCCCACTGGCGAAATCATACTTCAGCACAAAATTCATCTCATTCCTTCTGAGCCTGACATCAAGGCCGGTGAAGAACTCGCGGTGGTGGATTTCTCTCACGGAAAACTGACGACGACGATTTGTTATGATGTGGAGTTTCCCGAACTCACACGGGCCGCCGTGAAAGCCGGCATCAATCTTCTCTTGTGTCCCTCATGGACCGAAAAAACCGATGGCTTCCATCGTGTGCGCACCGGTGCGCTCGCTCGCGCTATTGAAAATCAAGTTTTTGTCGTGCACGCCCCTCTCGTGGGATCTCTTGTTCCCTGGGGAATTGAAGAAAGTGCGGTAGGTAGTGCGGCGATTCTCGCTCCTTGTGATCCGGCCTTTCCCGCCAACGGAATTGTCGCTGAAGGTCCCTGGAGTCAAGGTGCCGTTGTCGTGGCGGACGTCGATTTTGAGTTGCTTAGAAAAGTTCGCCTCGAAGGAGCTGTGCGCACCTATCGTGATTTCATGAACCCACGCTCTTTTACGGTGAAGGCGCACTGACTCAAGAGCAGCGCAAGTAATGATCTGCGCAAATGTTGAGTTAAACACCTGCGTGTAAGCTTGTTGCTCGAAATTTAACTCCCCCTTACGATATTCCTTTGTGTTTTAAACGAGGGAGAAGCCATGGAATTGGGTTCGGCCATGTTGATTGGCCTATTGTTCATCGGTGTTTTGTTTGGGGTCTTTTTGTTGACTCGATTCTTAGTCAACGTCGGCTCCGACGAAATCGCCATCATGGAACGTCAGTTCCTGGGTCAGGAGTTGGATGCAGGAAACGTTTTTGCCAAAGACGGCCAAGTCGGTCTTCGTGCCGCATTCTTGTCACCGGGTTTGCATTTCGTTTTGTGGCCCTTCACTCGCGTTGTCGACAAGCCACTCTTCCTCCAAATTGCGGCCGATGAATTAGGTATCGTCGAAGCCACCGATGGAGCTGCCTTGCCGGCAGGACGAATCTTCGCGGATGATCCAGCGGGAGAAAGTCATAACAATTTCCAAGATCCGCTCGCCTTCTTGCAAGGTGGCGGTATCCGCGGGAAACAGCTGCGTTTTTTGACGAACGGAACATTCAAGATTCACCCGCAACTATTCAAGGTCACTAAGATCAAGAAGACCTTTATTCCTCAAGGGAAGATCGGTGTTGTCACGGCAGCCGACGGTGCTTCGTTGGAGGTAGGTCATCTACTTGCAGTCAGCATTCCAGACCATGACAATTTCCAGAGCGCCGAGAAGTTCCTCAAGAACGGTGGCCAGAAGGGACCGCAGATCGATTTCTTGCGCCCGGGTACGTACAACATCAACACCGAGATCTTTAAGGTCGAAGTGCGCGACGCTGTCATCATCACCGACAACGAGATTGGGATCGTGGATGCGCGGGACGGTCAACCGATGAAAACCGCCGAAGTCGTCGTGAGCACTCCAGAGGGCCACAGCAATTTCCAAGACGGACAAAAGTTTCTTGCGAACGGTGGTAAGCGTGGGCCCCAGGAAAGCATCCTGACGCCAGGTACCTACTACATCAATCCCTACTTGTTCTCCGTGGCGAAGCGCAAGCAAACGCAGGTGAATCAAGGTGAAGTCGCCGTCCTGATTTCTAACATCGGTAAAGATCCGGGCGAGTTCGTGCCAGAAAACGTTTCGGCTGCGGATAAGCTGGCTACGCGCCACGTGGTACCGAAGGGCTATCGCGGTATTCAGAACCAAGTGCTGGGCCCCGGCTCTTACAACATCAACCCCCTCGCCTACACGCCGATCATTATTCCGACCATCACGCGTTCTGTAGACTGGAGCGCCGGTGAGGGCAACAGCAGTAGCTTCGATCCGTTCCAAGTGGTGTCGCATGACGGTTTCGAGATGCAAGTTGAGGTTCGCTGCCAGTATCGCATTCAACCGGAGAATGCTCCCTATGTCGTACAGAAAATCAGTTCTATCGCCGAGCTCGAGAAGAACGTGATCCATCCGCAGATCGACGGTATCTTCCGCGCGCAAGTGGCCCGCTCACCGGCGATTGCGTATCAGCAAAACCGCGCCGAAGAACAAAAATCTGCTGAAGAAGCCGTTCGCGATGACTTGATGAAGTACCGCGTGGAAGTCGTTTCGGTCATGATCACGAACATTCATCTGCCGGAAGCCCTCATGAAGACCACGCAGCAGAAAAACTTGGCGGAACAAGAGAAGTCCATGTTCGATGCCAAGAAAGATGCCGAGCAACGCCGGATTGAGTATGAAAAAACCAAAGCCGAGGCTGACTCACAGTTGAGAATCATCACGGCGGAAGCCGGCATTAAGGTCGCCCAGCACGAATCGCGCCAGATGGAAGAACGTGCGAAGGGTTATTCGGCCCGAGTGCGCATGTTAGCCGAAGCTGATGCCAGCCGAACAAAACAGATGGGTGACGCGGAAGCGGGTGTGGTGCGTGCGATTGGTGAAGCTCAAGCGAAGGCCTACCGTGATCAAGTAGATGCTTTGACCGCTCAAGGTGTAACCACAGTTGAAGTCGTGAAAGCTATTTCAGCGGCTGGTCTTAAAATCACCCCTGATATTCAAGTGGGTGGCAATGGCGGCGCTACGGATGGTGGCTTGGTGCAAGTTCTTCTCGGAAGAATGCTCATGGATAAACCAGCTGTTATTACTCCACCAACAACAAGTAATTAGAGGTTAGACCCGTATGAAATTTATCCTTTCTTTCGTGATCGTAGCAGCCATCGTGGGTGGTGTGCTGTACTTCAAACAGGGTGGCGCTCAACAACCACGCTCAACAGAGTCTCAAGTGACCCAAGCTACCGGCACTGTTTCGAACACAGCAGCTGTGGGTGAAGTCAGTCCGAAAGAGGTCGGCGAAATGAACGCCGTGCTTTACGGAATCAAGACGAAAGCCGATGTGGTTCCCGCGCTCGCTCAGATTCAAGAGATCGCCGCTCGCTATCCTCAGAGTCCTGCGGCCCACATCTACAGCATGGTGGCCAAGAGCACTTCCTATTTCCAAGGTATCGCCTGGCGTCTGCGCTTCCTCGTAGAGCCCGTGGATATCGGTTACATTGGAGTCATCAGCTGGTTGCGCACGATTAAACGCAATGCTGATCGTCGTGCTCCTCACCTCGATGCTTTGTTTGATTACTTCGTTGATCCAAACCCAGGAGTCGATCTCTTGGGACAGAAAGACCAATTCACGTCACTCCATCAGTTCCAAGACTGGATGGCGGGTCAAGTGGCCAGTCGAATCACAGTCGAAATTGCCAAAGCGAAAGAGCTGCTAGAGAAAGCAGAGCAAGACGAACCGATCATGTTGTTTGATGCGGGGTTAATTTTTGGCGCCGAAGAAGCCGTGAGCATGGGCTCACAAACTGTGCGTTTCCGGAAGTTCATGCCAGGTCACATGCGTGGCATGATCGCCAACATGGAAGAGCGCATGGGCTTTGGCTACTTCCTCGCAAGCTACAACATGGAAGACCTCGCAAAATTTCTTAACACCCTCACGACAAGGTCGTTAGTGGCGAAGAAATCAGACTTTCAACGTGGGCTCATCTCCAATGTTTTTGATATCCACCTTCAATCACCTAAAGAGATTGCGGAATTGTTGAGAGATAATAAGTTTGAGAAGTTCCTCACTTTACGTTCAAAGGCTCAAGAGTATTTGCCCAAGTCATTGGCAAGTCTCAGGGCAGCCGTCAGTGACCGCATCCTTGCCTACCAAGCGATGGAGAAGCTGGCCGAGCTCCCTAACCAAGATGAATACTTTATTAGTGGTGATGCAGTGACATCACGCACAGTCCTCACGCTACAAGTCTTACAGAAGCGTCAGCGCCTCTTGGAGGCCACAGCTCCTGTGATGTTCAATGATCGTGTGACCAATGCGGAGTTCCCTATCCACGTTGCAGCGATGTTCAATCCAGAGAACGCTGCGACGAAAGACCTCAAGAAGCTTTACCCAAATAAGTTTGTGAATGTTCCAGAAAAAGATGGCAACGATCCTAAATCATTCAAGTGGAACTACCAGTATGGGATGGCGACAGGCTGGCCCGATCCTAGCTTCGGCGGCATCCTGCCACAAACGAATTCATCAGAAGAGTACAAAGACAAACTCATCAGCATCTCCCGCGACGCTTCAATGCCCGCACTGACCTACTGGCTACGTTTGTTCTATTAGAGTTTTTTACTGTCAGAGGCATTCAACGAGATTGATGCCTCTGACATATTTTGAGAATCGACCGAGACGCCAAGGTAGGTGGCGCAGAAAATCCTGCCCAAGCTTCGCCGACTCCAGGGCATACTTTACTTCCACGACCGCCACATAATCATAGTCTGTTTGCCAAAGCTGAGAGCCCGCAGCGGAAAATTTGATATCCGTATCAATCGTCACACGAATCCCCCAGCCCGGAGCGTGGAAGTATCGTCGATGGTAAGTATTTTCTAGCACGGGATACATCAAACTTTCATTCAGCAAAATCCCTTGCTGCAGCTCCAATGATTGAATGGCTTCCTGGGCCGGATAGAAGCGCTTATCACCGTGATCACCCAGTTTTCTTTTTTCTTCCAGTTGTTTCCAAGGACCACCGTCATACGAACGCAAACGCCACTTCACGCGAGCTTCGTGACCCGCGAGATGGGCGTTGTAGCAGGCCAAATCAGGCGTATCAAAATACACATTGTGGACCGTACGAGCTGGGTATGCCGTCACAAGCCCCATCGGATGTGTAAGCAGGAGGGCCTCAATCTGGTGCACATCTCCGCTGCCCAAGGGAATCTTTTTTTCGAAACGCCAATCGCTCATAGTGACCAGCCTTCGGGCCAATGGCCCCAAACACGCCACTCTTTTTTTTCTGAGCTCCAAACGGCCCAAGCACTCTCATCTAATACGGGAAGTTCTTTTTCATGCTGATGCGCCAGTTCGACCAAGAGAGGCAGACGCCGTGACTGTCGAGACACTTCGATTCCATTGACTCCCCTGCGTGCCAGCGGTCCTTCACCTTTTTGCAAAGTGGCGGTGAAAGGATGGGCAAACAGAGCATACTCACCAGCGCTCTTACCATTTACGCTGAGCTGTCCTTGAGCAAGTGGCACAGGGGAAGGGGCACGAAGCAAGACAGCTGCCTCTGCACTTTGCGTACTAACTAAGACCATTTCTCGTTGTTCAAAACCTTGATCCTCATCCACTTCTATTGCAACGGCTTTAAGACCGGAATTTCCGCGGGTCGGAAGAGCCGTCATAAGTACGCGTACACGATGACCCGCAAAATCGAGCTCTCCACTGACTTCTTTCGTGAGCCATTGAGGATTCGTCCGCAAGTTGATTTCATCAAACATCAACCGCTGTAACGAGCGATGACCCAATGAAAGTGCAAAAGCATGACCCGCTTTCCCTTGCAGGAAAAGGCCAATACCAGCGAGCCCTAGGCAGAAGACAGCAGAGAGAAGAAAGCGCATTAGGCCAGGTCTTGATATTCGGTTATGAGCATCTGCACTCCGGGCAACTTGGCCTTAAGACTTTGGCGCATTTTCTCAAGATTCTCGGTGGATGACGTTTCTACAAGAAAGACCGCCTCCCCTTCAGAGATACGTTTGATTTTCACTCTGCGGGCATGCGTCGCAAGAACGGCCTCAAGCTCCGGCACTGAGAACTGAGTAAGCTTACTTAAGTGAACATACAAGGCGCCTGGGCGACCAGCTCCACCACCGCGGACTTTCAACAACGCATAAACCAGAAGGATGACGACTAACCCTACAATCGTGATGGGGCGCTGATCGGCACCCAGCCCAAGGCCTACAGCGATGGATAAGAAGAGAAACGAAAGCTCTTCAGGGTCTTTGATGGCCGTACGAAAGCGAACCACAGAGAGTGCTCCCACGAGGCCCAAGGAAAGTGCGAGTGAGGATTTCACTACACTGATGACCAACATCGTTGTCATGGTAAGTAGAAAAAAATTACCGGCAAAAAGTGTGCGATGAGATTGGCCTCTTCCCCAGCGTGCGTAGAGCAAGGCCATCAGGCCCGCGAGCACTCCGGCCGTGCCGAGATTTAATACAAACTGGCCAAGATCGATCTGCGGCGCTTGGTTCGCGAGAAAATCTTCAAAAGTATTAGCAGCACTCATGGCTTACTCCTCATAAGGAAATTTTTAATTCGATCAGTCGCCAGCATCGCAGGTAACACGATCATGTCACCGGCCAAGCCGAGAATCAAAGATAAAATAAGAATGACCGCCACCTGGTTAAACATCAGGACGTTGGTCAGAAAGAAGGTCGGTAGAGTCAGCACAAAGATTGCCGTAGTGCTGGTCAATGCCACTGAAGACTCTTTTATAGCGCTGGCCACGGCTTCAGGCATGGCTTGCTCGAGCTTGAGTGCTGCTCGTAGGTGATAGAGAAAATGCGTCGTATCATCCACAGCAATCCCAAGGATCAATGCGACCATCACAATCAGATTGAAGTCGAAGTTCATGCCCCAGGCGCCCATTAGTCCACCAACAGCTAGCAGTGGAATCATGTTGGGGATCATGGCGAGCAAAGCCCAGCGAAACGATCGGAAGAAGATGTAAAAGCTGAGGAAAATGCAGATGAAATCCAAAGCAAAAGACCAGACAAAGCCTTGGTAGATGGCCTTGAGGATGGCCGCTCGAACAGTAGAGAAGCCTCGCACTGTTGTCTTAAAGAGCTCACTATACCGTTTTTTGTTGGCGATTCTTTCGATGGAGGCCGTCACATTCAGCATTTCTTGAGACTCAAGAGACTTAAGAAAAATGATCAAGCGCGCCTCATCATGACCGGCCGGCAAAACATCCTGCGTGACACCAAAGTCTTCAGCAAATCCTACCGTACCCTTGAGCTGGGAATCACTATTCAAAGGAAAGGTAACAATGTCACCTTTGTCCTGAAACAACCCGCGCATCAGACGTTGATGGCCTGACAGTCCTCGCACATGGGCCACACCCGGCAGAGCCCGAATCTCATCCTCTAAGGATTTCAGTTCTTGTTCCGCCTGTGGCGTCCAAAATTCTTGGCGAGGCGCCGAGAGAACGAGATCAATGCTTCCCGCGAACTGAAAATACTGCTGAAACTTCAAAACGGCCTGGCTGAGAGCATGGTCTGCGACAAACTTGTCATAAAGATTGTCGGCGGCTTTTAAGCGAGAAGAGAGATAAGCGCTGCCAAGACTGAAGATCACGAATCCCACGAGTATCGGCTTCCGCATGCGCGCTGACCAACCGTGGACCTTGAGACTTTCAAGTTTTTTAAGAGGACGGCGAAGATCGAGATCAACGCGGAAAAGCAAAATCAGATGAGGCAGAACATAGAACGTCATGAGAAAAGCAATGGCCGATCCGACGGCGCAGTAGATACCAAACCAGCGAACCGGTGGAATATCAGCCGCCAGCAGTGATAACAGTCCGATCCATGTGGTGACGGCACAGATCCAGCACGGACGACGAATTCTCTCTAAAGCGTTCTGCAGACGGAGTACATGATCAGCTTCGTCTCCATGGGCAAGAGATGAAAAAAGATGAATCAAATCGGCGGTGGAGATAATAAGAATGAAAAGCAAAGCAAAAGAGGAAAATGGATTGATACTCCCCTCACACAATGTGATCAGGGCCACCGTCAGGAAATAGCTAATCGCCATGACATAAAAGCTCAGAAAGCAGACCCGCCAAGATCGGAAAAGGATCCAGATCAATCCTAGGATCAACAAAAGAATCAACGGCAGCAGCTTCGTCTGACCAGAGATAACTTCTGTGACAAAAGCATCTCGGGCGACCTCCGTTCCGAGCACATAATAGTTGAGATTCGTTTTATCCAACACCGAGCGCACCTGGGCGAGTACAGGTGAAGGCCCTTGGACCGGCGGCCGCTTGCGTAAACGCAAAGCCACAAGAGTGGCTTTTTCTGAGGGATCAAGGAAGGTTCTTTGATAAATCGACTCTTCTCTTAATTTCTTAAGACCTTCGGGACGAAGTTGACCACGGTCAAAAAAAGTTCGCAAGAATGTACGCTGATCTTCCCGCACGACATATTCGGCATCAAAGAGCGAAGTCACGTTCGCGAGATGCGGAACTTTCTTCAGCTCGGCGGTGACCTCACCTAATCGTTGCTGAAAATCGGCCCGCTCTGTCCAAGGGGTTGGCGACTCGAGCAGCACATAGACCTGCAACTCATCACGATACTTCGCTTCGTGTTCCGCATACTGGCGATAGATCGGATCGCTCTCACTGAGCACACTGGTAATACTGAACGGCTTGATGGTCGACTTTACCAGCACCGCGGAAGCCACAACCACGAGAAGACTAAAAAAAACGACGAGACTTCTACGTATCACGGCAAGCGCCACCACTCAGCAGCGATCCAGAAGAGGCGTGCACCTAGAAGTGTGAAGATGACGGACTTGAACTGGGGAGTGGCGTTCGTAAAGGGTGCCTTCGACCAACGTAGACATTGGATGAGTCCCCAAAAAAAAAGAAAAGAGAAAATGACGTAGAGTATCGCCGGGCCATTGGAAAAACGGTCCAGTTGATTCTCATTCCATAAAATTGTCGCGACTCCCGCATAACCCCAGAAGAGCATCAGGGCCCCTACTCTAAGCGCGTGGGTAGCACCTAAGAGACTGGAGAAGTTTCTTGCCGTGGCATACGTGTCGTTCGGTTTGAGTTGAAAAATTTGCGTGGCGGCGTAACTTCCACCAACGGTGAGGGTAAAGAGCCAACCCATCATCCAGGTGCGCGCACTTGGTTCAAAGCCCGAGATGGTGGCACCGAGGATCACTCCAATCACACCACACCCGGTCGCATCCAAGAAGAGATCAACGCCGCCCACTTCTTTACCGCGCCACTTGAGTCCAGGCACTCGGCCTGAGTAAGCATAGGAGAAGATCAACGCCACAATGGCACAGCCGAGGGGATAGACTCCATAGATAGCCGCCATGACACAACCGAGCAGCATACAAACAACACCGAAGTGCCCTAGCCACTTCGGACGTGGAGGGGGATTATCCAAAAAATTCAGAGGCCCCGCATCTCGATCAACGTGGGTATTGAGAGCACAGGTTCCGCCAAAAAGTAGGACACTGTAGATCAAGAACAGTGCCAACAGATCCGTTGGCCAGGCCGCCTTATTTGGATTGAGCGCATAGCCTGTTAACACAAAAACAAAACTAGGAAGAAATGTTTTAGGGCGCATGTGAATGAGATACAACTTCCACTCTTTCATTTTTTATCCTTCAAAAAATACTGGCGAGCACGAAAGAATTTTGATTCCTGGCCAACTTTCATGCCACGCTCATTCAGCAACAACGTCTCTAGTTTATTTAGAAGCAACGTTCCCATCTCACGCGGGCGATACTTATTTTCAATCTCCAGTTCTTTGATGAGGAATTCTTCTTTGCCACCACTGGCTTGAATGAAATGGGCCTCATCCCACGAACCTTCCATCAGCCAAACCCAGGATGGATTTTTACGAAATACAGCAGGCACCATCAGTTCGTTCTTCTCTGAATCTTTCAGAAGCAAGAGCGGAGAAACTCGTTCGTTACGATCAATCAGGATGTGGTAGCGCTGACGATGCGAATAACCAAGCACGACGGGTGCGAGGCCCTTGGTTTTCAACTGGCGACGACGCAATTCTTGGAACGGAGCGAGGCTAGAACTTTCCTTGCGCTCAAGCCATTGAGAAAGAAGTGCACTATCAGCAGCACTCACTCCTCTCTGAGCGACATATCTCTCAATGATGTCGACGATGCGTACACCAGAAATACTTTGCTCTTTGAGATTGCGTTCCTCTTCTTCGATCCGTGCAGCTCCCGGCGCTTCCATCTCTGATTTTAGTTGGATGACATAAGCTGGCGGCTGGGTCCCTTTGCGAACTCGACGGATACGTAAACCAAGTCCGGCCTGAGTCAAAACACCGTCAGGAGAATCGAAGTAGAGATCTTCGGCGAGATACACATCGTGAGGCCAAAAACGAAAATCTCCCAGAAGAAATGTTTCTTGCGGCAATGGTTGGTTCGCCGGGACCACGTACTTGCGTTGCTCTTCGACTCGATTGGTAGCGGCAAAGATATTGAAGCTCAGGATGAGAAGAAGGATTTTTACCATCCGTACCCCCGGAACCGTCCGCGCGTGTGCCACAGTCCTGCGGGATAAACATTGAGATCAGGCTCGCGTACGAGCTCTCCGTTCTTCACAACATCACCGATGTTGAGTTGGCGATTAATCTGCCATGTGTGAGGGTCTGAAACCTGAAACGCTTTAAGAATTTGTCGACGACGTTCGGCGAGTTTGTGGAAATACAATTCGCGCACTTCCTGTGGCCATCCAGAGTGTGAGAGCATTTCTCGCAAATCATCAGGCCCCAGGCGTGCGATCTGTTTGGCCATCCACGCAAGATCGCTCCACGTCGTTTCACGCCAAGCCTCCGGGATATGATTCATGCGGGCGAGAAAACGAAGTTCTTTCCCATCGTCTTCTAAAGCATCCCAGCTGAGCTCATTCACCAGGCCGCCTTTGAGATCGCGCGGAAATTTCTCAATGCGAACTCCCAGTGAAACACCAAGGTCACTATAACTGGCCTTGATACCTTCCGCAGTTAGAGCAAGCAAAGTGTTGTCGGTTTTGGTATCCCAGTTTCCGATCCAAATTTCTGCCAAGAGTGCTCCGCGCACAGAACGCTTCGTTCTATTTTGAGCGATATCCGGCATGAAGGGGCCGAGGCGTGTTTCAGAACTTGGTCTTGGCTCCAGAGCTAATCCGGTGAACGTGAGGTAGGTTTCGCCTTCTCGTCCACGCAGCAAGGGCTCTACGCTAATCATCTCATCTGTGACGACACTCACTTGGCGGATGAACGGGCTCAGATTTATTTTGTAACTGTTATAGATGAAATTCACCAACTGCTGAACGGTGCGCTTCTGCTTGCCTTGCCGACCCAACAGTAAGCGCAGCTCTCCAGCTCCGCGATGAAACGGGAAATCGACGTTGAAGCCCAGCGAGGCAAAAATCCTTGAAGCCACCGGATCACTGTGGATTTCATCCCCCCACTTAATCAACCAACGTTCGCCATTGCGAAGATCGTCAGCGTGAACCTTGGCGACACTTCCCTTGCCTTCTAACTTATCAAGTCTCAGCCAAGAAAAATCCGGGTCAACTCCCGCCGCTTTCCACTGGCGATCGAAGGCTTCATGCAGTGGAGCGGCTGGGCTTTTCCAAAAAGCATCGCTCTCTGCAGGCCGACCATCATCAGGCGTGTGAGCGAACTTTAAAAGATACGGGGAGAGATCGTGGGTCAGGCCCATCTTAAGAATGTCGAGCAAGCCCACGCCGGCCTCAACACGATGGCGATCAATAAAAGAGTGATAAATCAAATCGAGATTGTCCCAGGCGACGGTGTCGGGAAATCTTCCCAGGTCGAAGGCCCGCTCTTGTTGTTCGCAAGTATTGCGAACAAACGAGAGCATCACCGGTTTGCGTTCTTGCGTGAGCTCACGACCTTCGGCTTCTTTCACGTCAGGATTTGTGAGTGCTTCGCAACGTGACCGCGATTCTTCCAGCGTGAGCGCCTGGGCGCTCAAACTGAGAAAGAATATTGGCCACAGCCGCTTCATTACGCACGGGCCCCACGGTAGTCCATGATCTCGCGGTTACCGATGTAGCTGTACCCAATGAAGATCAACACAAAGGCCGCATGGATCGGCCACCCGAGCTCAGCAAAACCGTCGTACTGGCGGAAGAAGCCCCACGCGA
>JAUKPS010124900.1:0-18643 GCA_032273165.1 Chlorellidium tetrabotrys
AAAAGTCTCCTACAACAGTTAACAAGATTCCAGTAGTATATGGATCAGCATATGTTGGTCCTACAATTACTGATGCGATACTTAGTACTGACCAACAAACAATGTATTATGTTTGTGCGTTGGGTGAAGTAACAGACACTGGTACACTAAGTTTTGGTAACATATATTACAATGGTGATTTAATCGCATTAGGTACCGGTGGTGATGCTGCTAAAGTATTGAGTTTAACAAACAATGCTGTTCCTCCACAAACAGATACAAAGATTGCTGGCAACATGTTTGTGTATTTGTTTAATAATGGATCAAGCAGCGGCATTAACACTGGTGGACAAACAGCAATACAAATACTTTCAGATACAAGTATTCCAGTAGATAGTCGTTGGTCAAGCACAGACACAATGACCAAATGTGCGTTTGCTATTATCAAATTGAATTACAATTCAGATGCTGGCACAACACAAATTGGTCAATTAAAATTCCAATTAACTAATACATTAAACGAACCAGGCAGCGTAATTTATGATTACTTAACCAATGGTGTATATGGTTGTGCTATTCCAGTAGATCAAGTTGATACCGCAAGTTTAGATGCGTTAGATGTTTATAGTAATGAATTAATTACATATGTTCCTGTTGGTGGCGGTACAGCAACACAAGCAAGATATCGTATCAATGGACCAGTTAACACCGGCGCAACATGTTTAGCAAACTTACAAGACTTATGTGATGCTTGTGATAGTTGGTTACAATACAGTGAATTAACTGGTAAATGGAAAGTTGTTATCAATCAAAGTTATGAAGATTATACAACCTTCAATGACTTATATTTGATTGATAGTTCTAAGTTAATTGGTGGCATTGACATTAATCCAATTGACTTGAATCAAACTTATAACAGTTTAGAAGTTGCTTATCCAGATGTAAACATACAAGATCAAACTAATTACAAAGTATTCAATTTGATTGATTATGTTCCAGAAGTAATGAGTCCAAATGAAGCAGCAAATCAATTAAGTGTTGGCTTCCCTCAAGTTAACAATTACATTCAAGCAGCATATCTTGGTGAGCGTAGAATGCTTCAAAGTCGTGAAGATTTGGTTATCACTTGTGCGTTAGATTATAGTGGTATACAAATTGAAGCAGGTGATGTTGTAAGAGTTACATTAGCAGAATATGGATGGGATGAAAAGTTATTCCGTGTTAGCCAAGTACAAGAAGTAAAAGATGAAGCAGGCTTTTTAGGCGCTCGTATAACAGCATTTGAATATAACAATACAATATATGCTAATGACCCATTAAATGATTTTGTACCTGAAGCAAATACAGGATTAACAAATCCAAAATGGTTAGACAATCCTGGTACTCCTACGATCACAACTAATCCATTAACTAATGGTACTGTAGCAAGTTTTACAGTAACAAGTACAACACCTGCTGTTGGTAGTACGATGTTTATGGACTTTAACTATGGTACTAGCAGTGATGTTAATACACATAAATCATACACAACAGTTCAGACTAGCGATGGTACTCCATTCGCGGTTAGTACATCTGTATCTGTCAATGTTGTTAATTTACCACCTGGCACATATTATTGGTCAACTACAGCAAGAACAATTGATTCTGGTTACAAATCATTAGCAAGTAGTTCATATACATGGGGCGGACCAAATGTTACAACATATAATCCGGGCACCGGCAACGGTGGATTAACATGGTCTAATATGAGTCCAAGTGGTGCCGGTGCTATAGTTGTTACAACTTATGATGTACCTAATGCCGGTGGTTCACTAAGAATACCTGTATCAGTAACAAGCACCACATCAAGAAACATACCATTAATATACCCTGGGGTAAGTATATCAGGTAGTCAAATTTTCCCATATGCTCAAGGTACCGCAGTTGCTACATATCCACCACAAGGATATAATTATAATAGTACTAGCGCATGGACACCTGCAGGCGCAGCAATTGAATATGTAACTACTGATGGATATAATGGTTGGTATAGAATTATTTTTAATAATTTAGCAAATGTTACATGGACTACTGATGAAGTTATAATTACGCAATGTCAATTGAATTTTTGTACGGACACGGCAAATACAAATTTTCAATTAGTTCCATATGTTAAATTTTCTACTAGTGCTAGTCAAAATGCGTTACAAACACATTATGTATCCCAATATACAATTGGATCCGTATTTCCATATACATCAATAGCCTCTCCTGTTTATAACGGCGGCGCGGCAGCAAGTGTTATTGAATTTGGATATTATGTACGAAATTTAACTGTAGGATCAAATCTTACTTGTTTTGCTGGGACATTGAGTAGTAGACAAGCATACCCATATACAGGCTCTGTGCTTTGATAAAAAGATATAAATAGATATAAGGAAACAAAATTATGAGTTTATTATTAAACGGTTCAAGAACGATGACAATTGCTGGTACACCTATCCAGTGTCTTGAGATATATACAGGTGAAAGTTACACAATACCATTTACATTTACAGATAATACTGGTAATGCAATCAATTGTACAGGTTGGACATTAAGCACAAATGCAAAATTCTATACTGTTGATACAGTAAGTTATCCTGACCCTAACACAGTTGATTTAGGCAACTTAACATTAGATAGTCCGCAACCAAGCACTGGTGCAGGAACATATAGTGCCAATTTAACAGCAGCATTTACAACAGCGGCAAGTGGTATAGGATATTTGTATATACCAACTGACATATCAGGTGGAACAGGTAGTCCAAATGCTACTCCAACTATCACATTAGCAAATAGTAGTGCTAATAGTACATTGGTTATTGTTACATTAGGTGTACAAAGAACTGACGCATTGAGTAGTAAAGTAGATTATAACCGTGAACCAATTGGCTTTATCGTAAGGTATCAATAATGAGTGATATTAATCAAACTATCGTTGTTACTCCAATTGATTTGTCTGTCACTGTTGACACCAATCAATTAAGTTTTACGCCCAACGGTTTTAATTTAAATTTATATAGTACCGGTGGTCCTGCGACTGCTGGTGGAAGTACCACCCAAATTCAATTTAATAACGCCGGCTTATTGAGCGGAACCAGTAATTTAACTTATAACGACGGAGTTACAACAATATCAAATGTTAATGTTACTACTTCTGCAAATCTTGGTAATGTTGGAAATGTTCATATTACTGGTGGTACAGCAAATTATGCATTGATTACAGATGGTGCAGGAAATCTTTCATGGGGTTCAGTTGCTAATGCAGTAAATGCCAATACAGCAAACTATGCAAATTATGCAGGCAATGTGACACTCGCTGCTCAAAGTAATATCACGAGTTTAGGTAATTTAACTGGATTAAAAACAACTGGTTTAGCCAACTTCGTGGGAGCAAGTAATGTAGCATTAGGTGCTGTCGGTAATGTACATATCACTGGTGGTACCAATGGTCAATATTTACAAACTGATGGTACTGGAAACATGTCATGGGTGACAGGTACAGGTTCCGGCAATGGAACGGTTGGCGGTAGCAACACTCAAATTCAATTTAATGATGGTGGTGCATTTAACGGAAATGCAGGTTTTACTTTTAACAAAACTACCGGTAATGTGGCAATACCAAATAATTTGGCTATTACTAATAATATTAGTGTTGTAAATGTAACTTCAACTGGTAATATATCTGCAACTGGAAATGTATCAGCAGCAAATGTTATTGCCCCTGTAATTCTTCCTTACGGCATTGAACAGTTAAATTTAATAACTGCACAAACAGGCACTTATAATTTTGATATTATTAATAATGCAATACGATATACAACTGCTGATGCAGCAGCAAACCTAACATTAAATTTTAGAGGCAATTCATCTATTTCAATAAATTCATTGTTAGCAAATGGACAAAGTATTACTGGTACTTATGTATTCAAAACAGGTGCGACAGCATATGGAATTACAGCAATACAAATAGATTCAACTTCACAAACTATCAAATGGGCCGGTAATATTACTCCTATTCAATCATCAAGTACATTAATTTCATATGTTTTTACAATTGTAAAAACTTCAACTACTCCTACATATGATGTTTTGGCTAGCGCAACAAGGTATGGATAATGAGTTTTATTTCAACATTTAATTCTTTAAGTACTAATGGTTGGAAATCAACAAATTCACAAACTTTTATATATGAAGTTTCTGAAACTATTTCACCGGCACAAAGCAGTGGGACTCAAGTAAGTAGATCAATAGAAATAAATTATGCTGGAGATATCATTATTGCAGGTGCACCACTATATGATAAAACTGTTGGTAATGTTACATTTACTAATGCAGGTGGAGTAGTAATTTATTCTGGTTCTGATGCAACTTGGACACAAAATCAAATTTTAACTGGAAGTAATGTTGCAAACGGTGATGTACAGGGATATGCAGTATCTATCAGCGGTGATGGAAATTATGTTGCATTATCAGCATCTAATGGATATCTTCCTAATTTAAGCGGTGAAGGATCTGTTTATGTTTTTAGCAGTAATGGTACTTCATATAATCAACAAACTCAATTATTAAGTAGTGGTGCAGCAAATAATGGTAATTTTGGTTCAGCAATCTCATTAAGCAAATATGGTAATTATATGTGTGTTGGTGCAAGTAATGAAAAAGTTTCTACTGTAGCAACAGGTGCCGCATATATATTTGCTAGAACCAGTACAACCTGGAATGAACAACAAAGATTAACTCCCAGCGATACTGGGAATATCATATCATTTGGTAGTAGTTGTGCAATTGATTCAACTGGAACTTATGCAATTATTGGTGCAACAACTTATAACGGTCCAAATACTCATTCTGGTTCAGCATATATATATGGAAGATCAGGTAATACTTGGACTCAATTGCAGCGTTTAACACCATCATCTCCTACAATACAAAATCAATTCTTTGGTCAACAAGTTCAAATAAGTGAAAATGGTAACACAATAGCAGTTTCTGGCCCATCTGATGGTACTGATTATGTTGATGGTGGAGGATCAGTTTGGATTTATTCAAAATCAGGAAATACTTGGAGTGAATCTCAACGAATCAATTGCATTAATCCAATAAATAATCCACCGTATTCTGCAGGTTCATTTGGTTATGGATTAGCATTAGATGCACCTGGAAATTGGTTAATAATTAGTGATATTGCTAAACCAATAACATATGCTTATTTTTTACAAGGTGGAACTTTTAATTTAATTCAATCATTTAATTATTTTTCTACTACAGGTAATGATTATGCTCAAGAAGTTGCATGTAGCAATAATGCTTCATATGTAGTAGTCAATGAACCCGGTGCAACAGTTACCTATTCAAATCAAGGTCTATTTGAGATTTATAAAAATATAACTTAAGCATAAATAGATTATATACACCGATTAGTGCGAGGCAGCATTGAAAGGTCAACATGCGAGTTAGCAAAGGAAAAACAATATGGCCAAATTCACGCAAGCGACATTAAATCAAGTCGCAGGTTTTGATGCTCAAGTTCTAGCACAGAACCTCATTTATAACCAAAAAGACTTTTGGAACTTTGAATGGTCAACCATAACAAGTTACACTAGTGGATGGCAAACTGGCACTACACCAGTAGACTTAACTGGTGCTACTATTGATGCTCAAATCATTCGTAGAGCAATTACAAACTTTAGCGATAGCAGAACTGGATATGATTTTACAATTAATGATTATCCTCTTGTCCCTCTTATCACTACAATATCAGCAGCAGATTCAACATCAGATGAATTTACTTGTGCTACAACAATAGCAATGTTTGAAGGTCAGCCAGTAAGATTCGCAGGAGCAGTTTTTGGTGGAGTAGCAATAAATACAACTTACTATGTTAAAACGATAATAACAGAAACAACATTCACAATCTCATCAACTCAAGGTGGTTCAACATTTGGTTTAAGTACAGCAGCAGGTACAATGAGAATGAATCGTGTGACACCTACTCCAATCACATTGCCAATATCAAATGTAGTTGATGAAGCAGGCACATTCACAATGACGATTGATGATGACACTTGGGACTTAATCGCAGGTGATCCAGATTTAGATATCAACGCAACTGATCCAGCATGTTTTACTGGTAGAGTTAAAGTCAGTTTCCCCGCAGTTGGTTCACAACCAGCATATGATGAAGCAGTATTCTTATTGTTTCTTGTAAATTCAGACGGCGTAATCAACTATTAATCATGGCTAATCAAATAATTATAACAAACACAGGTAATGTACAAGTTGCTGTAACTCCTCCACCAAATGTACAAGTACAAGTTAGCCGTTCAGCAATTGGTACAGTTGCTAATGTACCATCAGCAAACTATGCTAACTACGCAAACTATGCTAATTTTTCTGGTACAGCATTCAATGTCAGTGTTAGTAATGTTGCTGGATTAGGTAATATCGCATTAGTAAATCTAGATGGTAATGGTTCTAATACATTACTTGGTAATGGCGTATTCGCCAGCGCACAAAGTGGTGGTCAAGGAGCAACAGGTCCACAAGGTGCAACAGGACCTACAGGTGCTACTGGTTCAAACGGACCACAAGGTGCCACTGGCCCGATTGGTGCTACAGGTTTAACTGGATCAACAGGTCAAACTGGTGCTACTGGCGTAGCAGGTGCAACTGGTATTACTGGCGCTACTGGACCTGCAGGCGCAGATGGAGCAACAGGTCAAACTGGTGCTACTGGCGTAGCAGGTGCAACTGGTGCTGATGGAGCAACTGGACCACAAGGTGACATTGGAGCAACTGGTGCTGACGGAGCAACTGGACCACAAGGCGACATTGGAGCAACTGGTGCTACTGGTTTAGGATACACTCCATTAGTCGGCGGACAGAATTGGCCGACAGATAATTCTATTATTGGAACCAATGTATCTTGGTATGTACCTGAGCCACCAGGACCCGGAGCATTTGCTGCTGGTAATTATATCTTGTTATCTGATCAAACAAGTGGTTCTACATATTACTATTATGGTCGCATTACATTAATTCAATTTGCTGGTGGATTTGGTTGGGCAGTATATGCTGACATATTAAATGCAGGTGGAACACCAATTGGTGGTTCTTCTAGTTCATGGATTACTGAGTTAACAGGTCAGCAAGGTATAACAGGTGCTACGGGCCCAACTGGTGCTACTGGTGCAAACGGAACTGACGGCTCTACAGGTGCTACGGGCCCAACTGGTGATACTGGTGCTACTGGACCCGATGGAGCAACAGGTCCACAGGGTGCTACTGGCGCAATATCAATTAGTGGATCTAATACGCAAGTATTATTCAATGATGCTGGTACAGCAAATGGAGCATCAAGTTTTACATTTGATAAAACTTCAAATATAGTAACAATTGCTAAAACTAATATTGTCAATGTAGCAAATACAAAAAGTACTCAATTTAGTTTTACACCAGACAGCGTACAAGTTGGATTAACAACAACATCAAATACAGCATTGACCATGCTTGATTATGGAGGTCAAAGCAGCAATGCTTCTCCATTAACAATAAGTTTTGTTAAAGCAAGAGGAAATAGTGCAAGTATATTACCAGCAGCAAACAATGATACAACGATGCGTATTGCTAGTCAATATTATACTGGTAATGGTAATGTTCGTGCTACACAAATATTATCTAGTGCTCCATTAGCAGCAAATAGTTCATTCAATACAGCAAGTACTGTATGGGGTCCAGGTAGAATTAATTTAATTACTGGTAACCCATATGGTAACGCAACTAGCACCACAACAACTACTAATCAAAACAATATTGTTATTAATGAATATGGTGGTGTAAGTATCAATCCAGGTGGCCCAAGTAATAGTTATGTAAATCCTGGATTATGGCCTGGTTTCTCAGCAAACAGTTATGGATCAAATAGTGATGGTAGCGGATTTGGTAGTTATTGGGGCATGTATAGATATCGCGGCAATCGTGATGCTTTAACAACAATTGTTGATAGTGATAACCTAGGTACTATTGCGTGGTTTGGTTTAACTAATACAACAAAACTTGGAGCAACATTATTCGCAAACGCAAACGCAGCATATGGTTCATTAACTAGTGGGACTTATTTACCAACAGAAATTAAAATTAGCGTTTCTAGTAATACAGCAAATTATGCTACAACATTCAAGGGTGATGGTAATGTAAGTTTTCCAGGTAACATATCAGTTACTGGTGTATATGCTACTGGCGTAAGCAACTTAAGTAATGTTGGTAATGTTAAGATTACTGGTGGTAGTAGTGGGTATGTGTTAAGCACAGACGGCACGGGTAATCTTGATTGGGTAGCAGGTGGAGGTGGTACACCGGGTGCGACAGGTCCAACTGGTGCGACAGGTCCAACTGGTGCGACAGGTCCTGCAGGAAACGATGGAGCAACTGGTCCAACTGGTGCGACAGGGCCTGCAGGAACAGACGGCGCTACAGGCCCACAAGGTGCTACTGGTTTAACTGGTGCTACAGGTGCTCCAACTAATGTATTAGAAAATGGAAACAGTAATGTTTATATTGCTACAGCAAATGGCAATGTAACCATAGCAAGTTTAGGTAACACTACATTAACTATTACAGGCACTGGTGTCAATGTTGCTGGATACGCAAATATTTTCACAACACTAACTGCCGGTAATATAAGTACAAGTAATTCATTAACAGTTACTGGCGTAAGTAATTTAGGCTCTAACGGTAATGTTATCATCACCGGTGGTAGTTCAGGATATGTACTGAGTACAAATGGCTCAGGCAATTTAAGTTGGGTAGCACAATCAGGTGGTGGCTCCTCAACAACAGATTTCACACCATCATTTTTATTAGGCGGAATGTAACATGGCAACAAACTATAAAGTATTGGGACAATCAAACCCAGCAGCAACAACTAACACAACATTGTATACTTGCGCTACAGCAAATGGCGCAGTGGGTAGTACATTAGCAATATGTAATCAAGGTGTTAGTACAACAGTAAGAGCAGCAGTAAGAGTTGCTGGAGCAGCAATAACCAGTAGTCAATATATTGTATATGATGCGGTAGCAAGTGCGAATGACACATTGTTTTTAACAATTGGTGTAGCATTAGCAAATACTGATGTTGTAACAGTATATGCGGGTACAGCAAATGTATCGTTTAATTTATATGGTTCGGAGATAACCTAATGAGTATCAAAACTGTTTCTAGTAGTAACATTGCGCCTAGAGATATACCAGCGCCAGTATTTCCCACTGTATCAAATACTGTTGATCCGGCAGCATGGACTAGACCTAGTGATTGGTTAACATTACCAACAGTAACTTCAACTGATCAAAAGTTTGCTGGATTGCTTGCTATTACAAATGATAATACAAATTATATAGCGTTTTCAGCAACAACAAGTGCCGGCACTTATACAGTTGATTGGGGTGATGGAACAAGCAATACATATACTAGCGGTACTGTAGCATCAAAAGTATTTGACTATGCTAGTATAAGTTCAAGTACATATAGTACTCAAGGATATAGACAAACAATTATCACAGTTACAGCAACTACTGCCAATTTAGTTGGTGTTAACTTACAAGTAAAATATGTCAATGTTCCAGCATTGGGCGCATATACGGCTAAGTGGTTAGATATTATTGTTGGTAGTCCTTTTATGACATCAACTACTTGTGGCGCAGGTAGTTTAACTGTTGGTATGGGTTGGCTTCAACAATATCAATTAATGTCTACCGCAAGTACATTTAGTGCTTTAACATTTAATAGTTGTGCCGGACTACAATCTGTACCAACCTTAAACTTTTCAAATATAACAGCCAATACATATAATGGTATTGGGTTTTTTCAAAGTTGTTAGTCTCTTAAAATTGCTCCATCAATAGATTTGACTAAGTTTAATAACTTATCGCAATTCTTTTATAATTGTCAGGCTTTACAAGTAGTACCAAATTATACTACTTCAGTAAACAATACCACTTGTAGTAACATGTTTTATGCGTGTAGAAGTTTAAGAAGTATTGGTGGATTAGATGTATCAAAAGTTACTACAGCCAGTAATATGTTTGCTAACTGTGATAGTTTACAAACTATTCCAAGATTAAATTTTAGTACATTGCTAACTGATTGTAGTTTTATGTTTCAAGGTAGTCCTAGCATAACAGCAGTACCATTGTTTAATACAATTAATGTAACTACAATTTCTAGTATGTTTAATGGTTGTTCTAGTTTACAATCTTTGCCATTATATAATTTTGCGAATGTAACAACAGCCGTAACTCCATTTGCTTCTTGTGTAAATTTGAAATCTGTGCCTGGGTTTAATTTTAGCAAAGTTACAGATGCCACTAGCATGTTTTCAGGATGTACCGCATTAACTACAACAGGACCATTTACATTTACTAATTTGTTAACAAATGTAACTAACATGTTTCTTAGTTGTTATAATTTAAAAAATGTATCATTGTTTAATACAGCAGGAGTCACAAATTTTACTGGCATGTTTCAAAACTGTTATAATTTACAATCAGTGCCTCAATTTAATACAATTGCAGGAATAAACATGACTAGCATGTTACAAACTTGTTATAATTTAAGAACTATTCCAACATTTAATACAAGCAATGCTAATAATTTTACACAAATGTTTTATCAATGTCGTAATCTACAAGATGTACCATTGATAGACACCGGTAAAGCCTTAACTACTGTCAGTATGTTTAATCAATGCTATTCATTAAAAACTATTCCAGCATTTAATTTAGGAAATGCTACTGATACTAGCGGTATGTTTACTTCAGCATATTCATTTACTACAATACCATCAACATTAACAATACCAAAAGTCACTGCTACTCAAAGCATGTTTTATCAATGTTATTCCTTAACAGATATACCAACTACTTTTGCTAATAGTATGGTTAATGCTTTTTCTTTACAAAACATGTTTCAATTTTGTACAAGTTTGCGTACAATACCTGATTTACCTTGTACTACTATTACTGGATTTACCTCAACAGTTAATGGATGTAGTAGTTTAAGTAGTACCGGTACTGGTAATTTTTATTCTTTGTCGGGTTTTAATACATCATTTACTAATTGTAATACTTTGGCAAATATTAACTTTACTAACATGAGGGGTGGTGTAGATTTAACCGGTACAATATTAGGCAAAACAGCAATGGAAAATGTATTTGCTAATTTAGTGACTGGTCCTACTTTAGGTGTTCAAACAATTACAATTACTAGTACACCAGCAGCATCAGCAGCGGTATCATTAGCAGGTACTTGGGGTAATGCTAGTAATATTGTTACCATGACTAATACAACTAATTTAATTGTTGGTATGACTTGTACTGGTGCTAACTTAAGTGGTAATGTATCAATAACGACATATGCTAATAATAAAATATCAGCAAATAATCTCGCCACGGCAAATACCATGATAAGAGTATATGCTAATACCGGAGGATTAATAGCAAACACCCCATACTATGTTTCAAACGCATCTGGTACATCACCAACATATTATGATGTAAGTAATGTTGCAGGTGGTACACCATTAACATTAACAGCAGCAGGTCCAGCAAATGGTCAGTTTGATGTAAGAATAGCAAGTATCAATACTAATGCTAATATTGTGTTAACAGCATGGCCCAATGGTAATGCTACTACAACAGCATTTTCAAGTAGAAACTTGAATACTAACTTAGCAACCTTTAAGGGTGCTACAATTACAGGATAATATATGATTGAAGAAACAATACCAGTTCCGGGCTTCTATAAAAATGAAGATGGTATATTACGACATGGTCCTAACTTTGTTCTTTTTCATACCGGTGAAGAACTAAACATAGACCTCAAAGATACTTATATATATCCAGTATATGGTTGGTACTACTTTGATAGTGAAGAACTAGCAAGAATATTCTTTAACTTACCATTGATAAATAAAGATGAACATGTATAACAGTTCATAAACCATGAAAACAGTTCATAAACCAATAAGTGATACAGCAAACTATAGATATTTATGGGAGTTGGATGCGAATACCGTTGATACAGTTCGTTTACCAAACCATATTTATACTAGTAACGGTCCAAAGATTATTACTCTTTTAGTAACCGATATTGTTACAGGTTGTACCACCTTTATTAAAGATACCTTAACTGTACGTGATCCGATGTCGTTTAAAGTTAACGTATCGCCAAATTGTGCAGGCGAAGAAACAGTATTTACAAGAGAATTATTTAAAGCAGCAATTGATACTGCATGGGAGTGGACGATAGATGAGTCGCCAAACGTAATTCCAAATAACACTATTCACTTTAAAGGAAATGATACTTGTAGAGTGATGTTACCATCGAGTGATGGATACTTCAGAGTGACCTTGAGAATTAATGAACAAGGAACTGGATGTTGGACAACATTTGATACCGTAATGAAAGTATTTAACCAACCAGATATTGATTTCGATGTGGATTCATTAAACTGTGCTGGCAAGATTACACAATTTGTATCTAAAGTTATTGGCAATACACCTCCATATACATACGATTGGTCGGGTGATGATAGCTTTACTGATACCGCAGCTAATCCATCACATATTTACCCAGAAAATGGTGATGAATATTACTTAGTAAGCTTATCTGTTACCAACGGATTTGGTTGTGTGGTTACGAAAACAAAAAATGTTCGTGTATGCGACGATAAGAAAACCATGGTTCAAGTTCCTCAGATATTTAGTCCAGGTAGAGAACGTAACAATACCTTAAGTGTAAATTATACAAATGTAGATGATTTTGAATTTACGGTATACAATCGTTGGGGAATTGAAGTATTTAAATCAACCGACCCAGATTTTGTATGGGATGGTAAAGATTTAAGTGGAGAGTATTTATTAACAGGAACCTATGTATATATAGTTAAAGCGAATGGTTTGGGTAAACGAAACTATTTGAACAAAGGTACCATTGCAATTTTAAGATAATTAAGGAAAATTTGTTTTGGCATAGTTATTGGCTAAGTCGAGATATAAAAAATAGTATAATGAGAACAGTTAAGTATTTAAGTTTTTTATTTTTATTATTCATCAGTATTGGAACACAAGCATCTCACTTTGCAGGTTTCGATATTAGTCTTACTCACCTTACAGGCGATACTTATAAAGTAAGATTTACGATTTTTAAAGATAATAGCCCGTCATCAGCTGCGATGCCAACTAGTATGGATTTTACAACCTACGTAAATGGTACAAATGCAAATGCAAACGTGAACTTTACAACACCACGTATTAGTTTATATGTTGCTACGTATGATCCAAAAGATTGCCCGCCTCCGGGATCCAACTTAACCTTACAAGTTGGTGTATTTGAATATACATTAACATCTTCTCAAGCATTATCATTAAATAACCCAGCAGGTTATTATTTCTCTGCATCATCTTGTTGTAGAAATGATGGTGCCACGAACGTATTAGGTAGCTCTGGATTAGGAATGAACTTCACGATGGATTTACCACGATTGAGTGCTGGTTCAGCAACTAGATACAATAGTACTCCTCGTTATGCAAAAGCACCATTAGCATTCTATTGCGTTGGTAAGCCATATACAATTAACTGGGAATGTTCAGATCCAGATGGTGACTCATTAGTATTTTCACTAATTCCTCCATCAGATGGAAACTCAGCAACTAAACCATTTGGCGTTGCAGCATATGCTCCAGGATATAATATTAATTACAATATTTTAGATGGTGTTCCAGATTTAACAATCAATCCTAAAACAGGTATTATCAATTTTATTCCAACAAGAACTGGCCGTTACTTAGTTGGTTTTAAGTGCGAAGAGTGGCGTAAGATTAGTGGAGTTTGGACAAAGATAGGAGCATTGATAAGAGAGTTTCAATTAGAAACGGTAATTTGTCCGGAAGCACCACCAGTAACAGAGGATAATAATAATCAGAAAAAAGTTATTGTTGATACCATCAATTTCCCTGATGAATATTCCGTGACTTTTACATCCAGAGATGCAGGAGATTCAATCTTTATGTATATCATACCAAATCTACAAGATAACTTATTAGACCCTAATAAATTTGAAGGTAAATGGGGAGAAGATGGTACTATTTTAAATGGAGGAGCTATTGCTCAAAATTTAATTATCAGTGGAATTGGAATTGTTAAAGGACAATTTAAATGGAAACCTAAATGTAAAGAACACGTAAGGGACGCTCCATATAAATTTACAGTTGTAGTACGAGATCAAACTTGTCCATCACCTTTTTATGATTCTACTTTCGTAACCTTATATGTTAGAAAGAAAGATAATCATTCACCTTTATTTACTAATACGTATCATGCTCAACCAGACACGATAAGAACCAGCACTAATATTAATAAAAAAACAAAACGATATTATGTTAATGCAGGGGAGCGATTCCAATTAGCAGCCGATTCAATTATTAAGACATATGATATTGACTCAACACAAGTAGTAAATATTTTGATGCAACCAGATGCCTTTAATCCAGGTAATGCGAATGGTCGATTTGTATTTAGCGTTAATCAAGCACCGATACATTCTACGGCAATCTTCAGATGGGATACTCGTTGTGAAGATATGAGTGATACTTCCTATAAAGTAAGGTTCATTGCCATTGATGATGATTGTAAGAAAAGAGACTCGGTAGATTTTAATATTGAAATATTTATTCGAGATCAACCGAATCAAAAACCGAGGTTCTCGAGCTTTAATGTTGATACGGTTAGAATACCAGAAGGAACAACGGATAGTTTCATGATTTCGATTTATGATACCATTCCTAATTTTTATAATAGATTTAAACACATTACGATACTTCCAGATTTAACAGATTTTGCAGTAGTACAAGCAAATGGTGGTAGTCCATTATTATATTCACAGTTAGACGGACCAGATAGTTTGAAAGTGAAATTCACTTGGTCGCCAAATTGTGCGAATGTTAGACCCGAACCTTACAAATTAATATTACGCGCAATTGACGAAGCTTGTCCTACATTAACAGATATAGATACAATTTTTGTATATGCTCTTGGGCCATTTAACTCGGCACCAGAATTTAGAGATAAAAATGATGTAACGTACAGTATAGTTGATACCACAATTTATGGTGGAGATGTATTTAATTTCAACATGTTTGCTGTAGATACTAATCAACGATTCGATTCGGTTTATATCACATTAGATCAAGCATCAGAAATTGCAAACCCTACCATTGTTTCTAACATTGCCTATGTTATACCAGCTATGGGTAAAGATTCGGCACGTACCGCTTTACATTGGGCAACTACTTGCGCTGATATTAGAACTACTCCATACATTGCAAGAGTTTTAGCTAGAGATAATGAGTGTGTTAATCCAGAGAAAAGTTATTTGACATTTAATATTACAGTTAGAGAAAGACCGAACTTTGTACCATTGTTCACCTTTACCAATACTGCTGAAACTATTGATACGCTTTATGCCGGTGAGACTCTTAATTTAGATCTTACGGTATTGGATACTACAATTGGAGAGTTCATTACATTAGATACTACTTATACTAATATTCCTTTTAATTTACCAAAGCCTACAATTACGAGAGCCTTTGGATTAGGTGCAGATACTGTATCGACTAATTTGAATTGGTTTATTGATTGTAGTTTAATTCGTGATGAACCTTATTTAATTAAAATTGCAGCATGGGATGGAGCTTGCCGTAACCCACAAGATTCGGCACGACACACCTTTAAATATTATGTTTTAAGAAATCCTGATTTAGCTCCTAATTTCTTGATTGGAAGTGATACGACTATTGAATTAGTAGCAGGAGAGAAGTTTAATTTAGATTTGAATTCATCGAGTGTGATGAATGGAGATTCTATTTTAATTGCATCGACTGGAGAAGTTTATGGTGGTATACCAGGTAACCTTGCTAAGTTCGAACAAACGAACGCACAAGGTCAAGCAACTGCTAGTTTTATTTGGGAAACAAGTTGTGATCAAATTAGAGATAGCGCATACACCGTGTTCTTTACTACGTCGAACCCTCCATGTAAAACACCAGAAGATGGGTTTAGTATTAAATTTAAAGTAATTCCAAATACAGATTTGACAAATGTTATACCGAATGTTTTCTCACCAAATGGCGATAAAATAAACGATACTTATAAAATTAACAAACAATACAAAGTGTATTGTGATCCAGGATTTAAGTTTACGATTTTCAATAGATGGGGTAAGATTGTATTTGAATCTACCGATCCAGATTTTGAATGGGCAGCGGAAGGTTTAGGTTCGGGTACTTATTTCTATACACTAGAATCAAGAGCTAGATCACAATCAGGAACAATAGATATTATAAAATAATAACAGATCAACATATGAACATTATCAAGAATTTTCAAAAAAATTCTAGACTAGCTACCGGTATTTTATCGGTAGCATTTCTGTTTTTTACTAAAGTTGGATTTGCACAAAGCTTAGATGCTGGGATTACTAACTTTACTTCACCTCTCGGAGCTGCACATACAGGTGCAATTAAATTGTTAAAAGTAACCGTAAGAAATTTCGGTAACGCAACAATTTCTAGTGTGAAAATTGGATGGAGTATCAATGGTATTGCTCAAGCAGACGTTACTCAAGCAGTGAGTATGGCTCCGGCTACTAATTCTTTGCAAATATCAAGTGGTTCGGTTACCTTGAGTAGTACATATGCTGATTCATTAAACAGAACAGTAGTTGCTTACATTAAAGAAATTAATGCTACATCTGCAGATGTTAATCCATTAAACGATACCATTCGAGCAACTTTTGGTTCTCCATTAACTGGTGGAGTGAAAACAATTGGACGTATAGCATCTGATTATTCGAGTATTACACAAGCAGTAAATGCAATTTTATATAATGGTTTAAGTTCAGATATAACATTTAAAATAAAAGCGGGTACCTACGATGAAAATATAGATATTGATGCAGCATATGTATATTTTCCAAGTGGATCTAAAAGTATCACATTTGAAAGTTTTTCTGGAAAGAGAGACGTTATAATTCGTTCTGAATCTGCTCAACAAATAAGTATAAAGCTTAATGCTATTGATAAAGTTACCTTAAATAATTTGAGAGTAATTAACAGAAATATTGTTACAGGTATTGGTGTTCAATTATTTAATGGTGCCAATAATTGTACAATTAAAAATTGTGAGATAGTAGTTGACTCGATTTCTAACTCTAAAGGATTTGTTGGGATATTAGCAGCAACCATGTCTGCTTCACCTGGATATGTATTGTCGGGAACATTAAATGGAACGGCTAAATATCTTTCGTTGAAATACAATAAAATTTCTGGAGGATATTATGGTATCGCATTATCTGGTGCAGCTAGTCCAAGAGATACTGCAACGGTAGTTGACAGTAATGTTATTCAACAAACTTCTTATTATGGAGTTTATGTAACGTTTGCTACAAACGTAAAAGTTAGAGGGAATAAAGTTTATTTCCGCCCTTCAGCAGACATGAAGTCTACAGGGTATTTCTTTTCAAACATAACAACATTATCTCCTGGTAATATAGATATCATTAGAAATTATGTAACAGATGCTGGTCAATATGGTATGTATTTAAACACTGTACTTGGTACGAGTGCAAAACCGTTGAACTTAAATAATAATATGATTGCTGGTGGCTTTTACAATAATTTTAGTAATGCCCCAACAAATACTTTTGATGCAGCACAAACACCAGTTGGTTTATATTTATCAACTGTAGGTTGGGCTAACGTAGTATTTAATTCTGTGTTAATGGATGCTCCTACTAAAACAGGAACGGTAGATAATACAACAGCTTTCTATATTAATGGTGCACCAGGTACAGGTAGTCTTTATATATATAATAACATATTTTATAATGCCAATAAAGGTTATGCATATTATAATGCTTCAGCGGTATCTCCAATTGTAGCATCAGACAACAACGATTTATTTGTATTAAACTTAGATACGAATGCTAATAATGCAACTGGATTTGCTTGGCATGGTGGTGTTGCTCGTGTTAAACCGAGTGAGTTTACTGCAACAGCTGCAAGTAATAAAGATAAAAATTCGCTATCTATCGATCCTGAATTCTTTTCAAATTCAGATTTACATACTTTATCCCCTAACTTAAATCAGAAGGGTAGTTCAGCACCTTTATCGCAAGCTCAATTTGATTTTGATGGTGAAGTACGCGATGGTATTTATAATGCAAATTTACCCGATATAGGTTGTGATGAATCAGGACCAGGTGGATTAGATTATGCAATCATTGGAGTTACTCCAGATGTATTCCGTTTTAGGAAAGCAACACCTTGGAACATAACGGTAAGATGGCAAGGTTCAGGAAGTGGTAACAAACATCTTTTCTTTAAATATACATTTCAGTTTTGCAAGTTATTTCGGCATCTTGTGACGTACGTTTATACGTATCACTGTGCAGCTTTGTTTTCATCTTAAAGTTTGATTTGCTTGTACCGCGTTTCTCTTTGACTGCTTCTGTATACAGACTTCTTCAGTGCATATTTATAAACCACTTTGTTCTTTCTTTCATTCTTTCTTCTTTTTTTTTAC
>JAUKPS010125011.1:0-18636 GCA_032273165.1 Chlorellidium tetrabotrys
TTTCAAGTTGTTTAGTTGACTGTTCCATTTGGCTATGAACGACTGCCACTTTGGTTGCTAATTGGTCTATCTTGTCGTTCATTGATATGTAACCAGTGCCACCTATACCAAGTGCACCAACTACTATCCAAGATAATTGTTTAAGACTGAATTCCATTTGTTTCTTTTGCTAATGGTAAGTTGAAGAATATTCTTGCTAGTTCTTCACTCTCAAAGTAGTACCAATCACTTACTGGATAGGTATAGGTATCTTTAAGTTCAATGTTTAATTCTATACCATCTGGAAAGATAACATAGTTAGGACCATGAAGTAGTTCTTCATTTTCTTTTTTGTAAAAGCCTGGTGTTGGTATTGTTTCTTCAATCATATATTATCCTGTTACAGTCCATCCCTTGTATGCTGCTAAGTTTGTATTCAATGTTCTAGTTGTTACCGTAGTTGCTGTACCATTACCTGTAGGATAAGCACTCAATATAACATTCGCATTAGTATTAACCGCAGTAACTAATATGTTAACACGCATGTTTGCAGTACCATTAGTAAATGTATTTGGTGTTCCACCTTGTGTTGTACTAATATCATAAGTATATGGTCCTGCTCCAGCACGATTGCTTGTATAGTAAAGTGTATTTGCTAATGCATTACTTGTAGTAACTGTGGTAAATGATACAATTGTATTGTCATTTATAAATGATGCTACACTTACTTTATTGCTTGTAAGTGTGCCAGCATAACCTAAATTAACATTGGCTGTATTACTAACTTGTGCCCCAACTACTACATTCACTGTATTAGCCATGGTCATTACATTACTTGTATTAGTCCATGTTGCTGTTTTACTCAATGCAGTATCAGCACCCGGATTACTTGTAATAGTAATTGTTTGCGTAGTATTATTTGATAATATTGAATTTGTAAATATATTTTGTAAAGCAGTTCTACTTAGCAAACTACTAGCAAATGAAGTAGTTATTTTAATATTGGTAACATTAACATTACCTAAATTTTGATTAGTAGTAAATCCTGCTGCTCCAATTATAGTAGCATTAGCCATATTAAATGCTGGTATACTTTGTAAATTGTAATTTAATGATACAAAATTTTGAAAATTTGTTCCTTTTGATGTATCTAGATTGGCAGCAAAATACTTTGCGCCACTTTGATATAAAAATGTAGTAAAAGTAGTTACATTACTTGTATTAAATGCTGGTACATACTCTAATGCAGGAGTTAATTGTAGCATAGTACTCATATTATTAACATTAATTGTATTATATGTAGGTATAGTAGTTAATGCATTTGCTTGATAAAACATTTGAGTCATGTTTTGTACATTACTTGTGTCTAATGAAGGTGCATTAACAATAGCACAAGCATTAAACATTTGAGTCATATCAGTAACTTTAGTAGTAGTAAAAGTTGGTACTGTTTGTAATGATGAACAAAGCGCAAAAGTACCACTACAACTGGTTACATTACTTGTATTGTATAAAGCAAGATTAGATACATTTATTAAACTATTGGCATCGTATACTAATTGGAATAATGATGTTATATTAGTTGTATTAGTAATCATTGGTAAATTAATTAAACTACGACATTGAACAAATGCCTGTGCAATATTAGTTAATGCCGTGCTGGTAGTAATAGTACCAATGGATACTACAGTATAACAGTTTTGAAACATTAAATTTATACTTTGTACAACTGGCAAATATAACGGTGGTATTGTTACTAAAGAAAAACAATTACTAAACATACTTGCAGTAGTAGTACAGAGAATATAATTAAACAATGGTATTGTTTGTAAAGCCCAGCATTGATTAAACATAGTAGCCATATTGGTAACTTTAATTGTATTAAAATTAGGACATGATTTTAATGCAAAACATTGACTAAACATACTATTCATTGTTGTTACATTGCTAGTATTATATAATGGTACATTAGTTAATGAAGCACATCCAATAAACATATTACTCATATCAGTAACTGTTGCTGTATTAAAAAATGGTGCATTTATTAAATTATAACAAGAATTAAACATGCTATTCATACTAGTTACTGATGTAGTAACATAATTTGGTACATATGATAAATTATAACAAAGTTGAAACATGTTTACCATGTTTGTGACTGCTGTTGTAGTAATTGGAGGGGCAGATACAAGTCTAGCACATCCATTAAACAATGCATTGCAGTTAACTATTGTTTTGGCTGTAGTTATTTCAATAACATTTTGTAAACTATAACAATTAGTATAACAAGTTGACAAGGAACACCCAGTACCTGTTGAAAGTATTTGCGATTGTTCCATCATACCAGCAGTCTGTGAAGTACCACTTAAAATTATTGATGTTAAAAAAGGGCCACTAACAATAGATTCTAGTGTTCTACAAATATAGTTAGGTATAGTAGTTGTTGCATCTACATATTTTACATTTAAGTTTATACCTAATAAATTTGCTGTAGTTGGAGTTATAGTTATTAATACTTGACGATAACCTCTGGTAGTTAATGTACCACTAGAAACATCACTCCAATTAAATTTATGTGATACTGTTGCATTACTTGCTCCAACAGATGTGCTAGTACCATCTCCCCAATCAACAGTATAAGTACCAGCACTAGTAGTAGCATTAATACCTAAAATATTTGAATCATCTTCAAAAACTGCATATAACAATACTATTTTTTGTTCTGTATTAGTAACCGTAGGCATGGTAAGCCAATCGGCTGGGCGAGTGTATGTTGGTAATGTTTGTGCTACAGGATAATTATATACTGGTGGTATATCTCTACGACCATTATTAATACCTGTACGACTAACAACATTGATAGACATTAAGTTATCTCCGAACCAAATAAGTTAAACGATACATTCGCTGTGTTAGCATATACCGTTATGATATCTGTATTTGCAATTGCAGTACCCAATGTTAAAAACAATGTATCATTTTGACTTACTACTGCATCGTATACAATATATTGAGCCGCTGTTATTGCTGCACCTGCAATTCTTACTGCGGTCCTTACAGTTGTTGCTGCTGTACCTTGATTACATATTGCTAATGTACTACCAACTGCACCATTTGCTGTAGCGCAAGTGTACAATGTTGTATTTGTGTTTGCTGATGGGATTACTTGTCCCAATACTTTATAATTTGTTGCCATGTTACATTCCGCCTAATAAAAATGATGGTGTGAAGTCTGTTGTTGTTGAGCCGCCACCTGATTGTGCTACCCAAGTTAAATTGCCTGAGCCATTTGTACTCAGTACATCCCCTGAACTACCTCCAGTAATAATAACATTACTGTTTGGTCCTAAATTACTCACGCCACTGACTGTTAATGAGTTACTAGTACTTATATTACCAGCAGTTAATGATGTGAAAATATTTGCATATCCTGCAACATTTATACCAGCACCTGTAATTGTTAGTGTGGTGTTACCAACTGCTGCTATAGTAACATTACCATTTGCAGTAGCAATATAAACATTACTGTTACCATTACTAATCTGATTAGTACTTGCTGTAATGCCAGTAAGTTGACTACCATTACCTAAGAAATATGTTGCTGATACATTACCGGTAACTGCTAATACATTTGTTGTTTTATTAAAGGTTAAGTTTGCTGAACCATTTGCTGTTCCAGCATCGTTGAATACAATTTGTGTATTAGAACCACCAATTGGGCCAGTAGCACCTGTTGCACCATCTGTTCCATTTGAACCAGTAGCACCAGTTGCGCCATCACTACCTGCACTACCAGTAGCACCTGTTGCACCATCTGTTCCAGCAGTTCCTGTTGCGCCAGTTGCACCTGTATCACCTTGTGGACCTGTACTACCTGTAGCACCATCTATACCAGCAGTTCCAGTCGCTCCAGTAGCACCGTCACTTCCGGCACTACCAGTAGCACCAGTTGCTCCGTCAGACCCTGCACTTCCTGTTGCACCTGTATCACCCTGTGGTCCTGTGCTACCTGTGGCACCTGCATCACCTTGTGTGCCAGTAGCACCTGTTGCACCATCATTACCTTGTGGACCTGTACTACCAGTTGCTCCGTCGGACCCTGCTGAACCACTAGCACCAGTTGCACCTGTATCACCCTGTGGACCTGTACTACCTGTAGCGCCATCTGTTCCATTTGCACCTGTTGCACCTGTATCACCAGTGGGACCTGTTGCACCTGTTGCACCCGTGATACCTTGTTGACCCGTTAATTCGGTAATCCATGAACTAGAAGAACTACCTATAGGAGTTCCACCTGCACCTAATATGTCAGCATGTATTGCCCAACCAAATCCACCAGCAAATTGAATTAATGTAATACGACCATAGTAATAATATGTAGAACCACTAGTTTGATCGGACAATAAAATATAGTTACCAACGGCAAATGCCCCTGTCCCTGGTGGCTCAGGTACATACCAATATACATTAGTTCCAATCAACGAATTATCTGTAGGCCAATTCTGTCCACCAGCAAGCGGAGTGTATCCTAAACCACTAGCACCAGTTGCACCTGTATCGCCTTGTGGTCCTGTGCTACCTGTAGCGCCATCATTGCCTACTGAACCAGTCGCACCAGTTGCTCCATCATTGCCTGCTAAACCAGTAGCACCAGTTGCTCCATCATTTCCATTTGCACCTGTTGCACCAGTATCTCCTTGTGGGCCTGTGCTACCTGTAGCGCCATCTATACCTGATGAACCTGTAGCGCCAATATCGCCTTGAGGTCCTGTACTACCAGTTGCTCCAGTGTCACCCTGTGGACCTGTGCTACCTGTTGCTCCATCTATTCCACTTGAACCAGTCGCACCTGTATCACCTTGTGGCCCAGTCGCACCAGCAGGTCCTTGAATATTACCTACATCATTCCATACACCACCTGCTTTAACCCACAAATCACCAGTATCATCAGCAAGAACACCATTACCATTGACTGCTGATGGAAATGCTGCGTTCAATATTGCTTGAGGATCAGGACTTGTTGTAGGTACACTACCAATGATAGTAACACTTGTTCCATCAGCACCTTGTGGGCCAGTTGCACCTGTATCGCCCTGTGGGCCAGTGCTACCAGTTGCACCATCAATGCCTACGCCTGTTGCGCCAGTTGCTCCATTGCTTCCTGCTGAACCACTAGCACCAGTTGCTCCTATATTTCCCTGTGGGCCAGTGCTACCAGTTGCGCCATTACTACCAGCACTTCCTGTAGCACCTGTCGCTCCATTGCTTCCTGCTGAACCACTAGCACCAGTTGCTCCGGTGATACCTTGTGGTCCTGTGCTACCTGTTGCTCCATTACTACCAGCACTACCTGTAGCGCCAGTTGGTCCCTGTGGGCCAGTTGCACCAGTTGGTCCTGTTGCACCTGCTGATGCGGCTGATGTACCATTTGCATAATTGATGCTGAATGTGTTACCAGGTAATGTAAGATTACCTGTCTTATCAAATGTCCATTGATAACCATTGCCACCATAATCAGTGCTAATATAAACACCGTTGTTATCTGCTACTGCATATTGTTTTTGGTCATTACTATTGAATCCAGCATAACTTCCTGGACTTGCTTGAACTTGTAATCCACCATCATTGTATACATCACCAATTTGACCATTGCCTATATAGATGGTATTACCTGATAGATATAAATCATTCCAACGATTCGTATTGTTACCTAAACTATAAGTTACATTGCTTGATGGATTTAAGTTACCAATGATTGCTCCACTGATTGCTAAACCAGTCAATGTACCTACGCTTGTTATATTAGGTTGTGCTGATACTGTTACATTACCGGCGTAGTTTGCAAAGTTTGCTGATAAAACATTAGCAACAGTGCCAATGGCAGTTCTACTGATAGCAACATTAACATTATTGCTAGCCTGTACAGTAACTGATGCTACATTCTGTGAACTGCTGACTGTTATGTTTGTTGAGCCAGGGGTTACAGCAACATTAGCAACACTACTTGCGGGTGTTACATTTATTTGAGTAGCCATATTAGTAATTGATTACGCCATCTGAATTGACCAAGAACAACAAGAATACTGCTTCATCGTATGCTGGTTGACTTCCTACTGCGGGGAAACTTATTTTAACTCTACCAGTATAACATGCTGGATCAGTTGCATTGATATCTAAGTCTGGGTCACCTGCGATTAAGTCCCATGTATCGTCATCAATCGTCATTGTGAAAGTACCAGCAGCAGCAACAATGTTTGATATTGGTAATGCTATTGGGCTTGGTGTGACACGATTCATTCTCATTGTACCACTTGCTGTAGTTAAATTGAATGTTGAACCGCCTTGAGTTGCTGATATTGTGAAAGTTGTTTCTGTTACTATGGTTTTAACATAGTATGTTGTATTGATTGCTACACCACCGAATACACTTCCTACAAATTGTACAGGTTGATCCACAAACAAATCTATTGTTGTAACGCAGGTAAATTCATCAGATGTTGTATCTGCTGCTGATATTGTAGTGATTAGTGGTACAAGAGGATAATCATGTATTGAAAAATCATATCCAGTTCTGCTATCGCTAAAGTTTGTGATTGCTCTACGAATGATTTGAGCATTGATAGTTGCACCAGTTAAATCTACTGGGGTTGTGTTAGTTTGCCAACCGCTTACGCTTGTGCTTGATGACCATGCGAAGTTCCAGAAATCTTTCTGATTATAAATTAAGTTTTGTGCTAATACTTGTGCATCAAAGCCTGCGACTTGATTAAGAGTCGCTTGAGTGAATTTGGCCATATTGTTTTCCTTTGCTTACTCGCATGTTGACGAACAATCGCTGCCTCGCAATTGTTCGTGTATATAATCTATTTATGCTAGGGTTAATTTATATCGGATCTCGTTTGAATACTGCAAAATTTAACCTTACGGTATCATTAGCAACAGAGAATAAATTACGAATAAATACCTGAAAAGAACCAGAACCCACTCTAGAAACTTGAAATATATAACTAGTAGTATTTCCAGCGGATTGATTTAATAATATAATATCATAACTAGTTACTAATGAATTGGTTACTGTAAATAGATTACTTGTATTAGCAGTTACACTTATTTGTGCTAATTCAATTTGCCCTTGATAAACATTTGCAGTTACTGAATTATTTCTTGATGTTGTTTGAACAACATCGGCTGATGATACATTAGAATAACCAAGACCAGCATCTACTCTTAAACTGCCACCAACATTGGCTCCGGTGTTTGTTACTATAAACGAAGTATTTCCACCAGAAACAAAATTGATATTACCATTCGCTGCTGGGATAGATATATTACTAGTACCATTAGCAACTGTTGCACTTACACCAGTTAATCCAGATCCATTGCCGCTAAAGTTACCAGAGAATCCAGTCGCAATTAAATATCCATTTGCAAGGTTAGCAGTAAATGCTGTATTTGAAACCATTGCATAATTTCCATTTGCAGTAGAAGATATGAATGTTGGATAATATGTTCCTGTTGTTTCTACATTGCTTAATACTGCACTTGCATTTGTTGCACTAGTAGCATTACCAACAGTACCGGTTACATTAGCACCAACAATTGAACTTAAACCATTACCATTACCAGTAATAACACCACTAATATTAGCATATCCAGCGACATTGATTCCAGTACCTGTGATAGTCAATGTAGTATTACCGACTGCTGCAACAGTAACATTACCATTTGCAGTACCAATATAAACATTACTATTACCATTTGCAACTGCACCAGAAGTAGCAACATTCATATTTGCTATTTGAGTGGTGCTTGTTACAATCATTGGTGCAGTACCAGTTGCTATGTTACTTGTAAAAGTTGTTGCTGTTACTGTGGCATTAACATTTAATCCAGTTAATGTACCAAGGCTTGTAACATTTGGTTGAGCATTTGTTGTTAATGTTCCTGTAAGTAATGTAGCACTAAATGCGCTATTTACAGTAAAATTATTTGCTAGGATATTACCAGAAACATTTAGATTTGATAATGTACCAACGGATGTTATATTTGGTTGTGCTGCGGTTGTTAAATTACCACTCAATGGTCCAAGATATGAACCTAAATTAGCAGATGATCTTACTTCTTTGGTTGTAGTATTATACCATAATAGTTCTTGACCACTATTGCCATAATAAGTAGAACTAATTAATGGTGCAATAAAAAGTGCGCCATCAGTTCCTTGCCATGTTAAATTTGATCCAGTGGCATTAATAACAATACAACTATTTCCAGGTATATCACCAATTGGACTTTGTCCTGCAAATTTACCAATACTAATACTATTGCCTCTAGAATTTGCATTTGCACCTATTGCAATACCATATAAATTACCTGCATTAGCACCTGCACCAATTGGAATAAAAGTTCCATACGAAACACTTAAAGCAGTTCCTGCTGTTGTTGCATATGTTGCATTTGTTGTATATCCAGACACATTAGCAAAATTAGCATTTGCAACAAAACCACTTACATTTGCACCTGCTACTGCATTTGCAGTTGTTGCAAATGTTGCTAAATTTGCTGTATTTGCATTACCTGCATTATTAGCATATGTTGCATTAGCAACACTGCCGCTTACATTTGCGCCTGCTACTGAATTTGCAGTGGTTGCAAATGTTGCTAAATTAGCATTGGCAACATTACCTGTAACATTTGCACCCGTGATATTACTTAATCCAGCAGCATTGCCAGAATAAAACGGAGAAGTTAAAATTCCAGTAGTTTTATTAAATGTAAATCCAATATTACCACCAAATATTCCTGCGTCATTAAATTGTACTTGTGTGTTTGAACCACCCGGTGTGCCATTGCCATTACCACCACCGGTTTGTGCAGTCCAAGTTAAATTACCAGCACCATCAGTTTGTAGTACATAACCATTTGTTCCACCAGTAATTTTTACATTACTTACTGAACCAAGATTTGCAGATGTAGTGACAACGACATTTGAAATTGTAGTTATACCACCACTGTAAGTTAAATTACTAGTTCCAGCAAAAACATTACCACCATTATATTGAATTTGTGAAGTACTGCCGCCCGGATTTGTAATTGTTGAACCAGGATATAAATTCAAATTTATACCATCTGGAGTAAAACTCAATTGATTAGTGTCAACGGTGACAGCCAAATCAATAGAGTTAATTTCAATATTTTGTGTAATATCAGCCATTATTGATACCTAACTACAAATCCAATTGGTTCACGGTTAAAATCTACTTTGCTACTTAATGCATCAGTTCTTTGTACGCCTAATGTAACGATAACTAATGTACTATTTGCACTACTATTTGCTAATGTTATTGTTGGAGTAGGATTAGGAGTTCCGGTTCCACCTGTTATATCACTAGGAATATATAAATATCCTATTCCACTTGCTGCTGTTGTAAATGCTGCTGTAAGATTAGCACTATATGTTCCAGCACCAATACTTGGTTGAGGACTATTTAATGACAAATTACCTAAATCAACTGTGTCATTAGTATTGTAATTAATAGAATCTACAGTATAAAATTTAGCAGCAGTACTCAATGTCCAACTAGTGCAATTGATAGCATTACCTGAACTATCAGTAAAAGTAAATGGTATTGTATAACTTTCACCTGTGTATATCTCTAGACATTGCATTTCTGTCCCTGCAATTGTCATCGTCTTTGAACCGTTTAATAATAAACTCATATTGTTGTTTCCTTATATCTATTTATATATTTTTGCATAGTTATGCTCCACCATCATTTTGTGTTACTCCATATGAACCCATGACACATGTTAAAGTTGCTACTGGAGTCAAGTTTCTTACAACTATGCCTATTTCTTGACTAGAACCACCAAAAACTGTAGAACTTACATTGTATGCAACATAAAAAGGCCACGGAAAAACATCTGGAATAATAAATGTTTGTAATTGTGCAGTTAATACACTTGCATCAAAAGGTTGATCAGGATCTAAAAGATAAGAACAAATTTGTACAGTTGTATTAGGAGTATCAGTTGTAAAAGTAAATAATCCATTTTCTTGAATAGTATCACCTGGAGAAAAAGGATTGGCTGCTATATCTAATCTTGCAAGTATATACCATCCACTTTCACTTTCACCAACATTTTGAACTAATGCGCCTGCAGGGTTATATGAACCATCACTATCCTCAGCGTAACCATTTGCCGTACTTGATGTTCCTTGTGCCCAAGGAAATACATCATCTGGTTCAGCATCATAACCGGGATAATTTAATGAAACATTTCTTTCAGTAGTAGCATCAGCATCTTGAATTGTACCGCCTGTGATACTTGGGTCATAGTAAACAAAATATACCCTAGGAGTTTTATTACCAGGTGCCATTTTATCTCTTGTTATTGCACCATCAGTAATATTGTCAGATTTGGCACCGCCGCCGAAGAATTTAACAGTAGCATCAACTAATGGTGTTGTTGGTGCTGCACTTAATAACAATGCACCTGCTCCAAGTATTGCTGCTACTTTCACGCCTATTGGAATCTCTCCGCTACCGCTTTGTACTTCTGCGTCATCACCTACTTTAACTCCAGTAGTATCAACATTAACTGTTGTTCCAGTACTATTTGCCCCAGTAACGGTAACACTTGAATATGTTGTTATGTTTGGGCCGCCCCAAACATATGCATCACTAGCCAATGAATTATAACCAGTAGAACTTGATCTTGCTGTTACTGACCAGTAGTATGTACCTGCAGGTATACTTACGCTATGTATAGTTACATATTCATTATTTCCAAATGCTGCTCCTGTGTTTGGTTGTACACTGGTATACAATATGTGTGTAGTAACATCATCACTTGTACCATAATTAAAATCCATGTACAAAGTACTACCTGTTACAGGAGTTGAACTTCTTACTGAAAAACTAGCAACGGTTGCATCGGCTATGCTATCAGTAGTTACTACTGGAGTGCCAGGAGTAGTTAACCAATTTGGATTAGTTAACCCTGTGTTTGCTTCTGGTATAAAGTCTTGTAATGGATCATTGCCATATATACTGCTATTATATTCAAATGCTGTAATACGAGCACCTAAGAAACCTTGCTCATCTTTAACTTCTTGTACTTGACTTACACGGAATAGTTTGTTTACCCAACCATATTCTTCTAATGTTACTTTAACAACATCACCTGCTTCAAGTTGTATACCACTATAATCTAGGCTACAAGTGATAATTAAATCTTCACGACTTTGAAGCAATCTACGCTGACCAAGATATGCTGCTTGAATGTAATTGTTTACTTGAGGATATTGAACAACTAATTGATTCGCTGGTTCATTAGGACTCATTACTTCTGGTACATAGTCAACCAAATTGAATATTCTATAATCAGTCTGGTCTTTAATGTTTACATTAGGATATGCTACTTCAATGCTGTTGTATGTACCATTCAAGTCAATTGGATTAATCTCAATACCACCAATTAATATTGAACTGTCAATTGAGAATAAGTCACCAAAAGTTTGTCCTGCTTGTTCATAACTTTGATTGATAACAACTTTCCATTGTCCGGTTAACTCGCTATATTGTAACCAACTGTCACACGCATCACACAAATCTTGTAAGTTTGCTAGACAGTTTTGTCCTGTGTTAATTGGACCATTGATACGATATCGTGCTTGTGTTGCAGTACCGCCACCAACTGGAATGTAGTCAATTAATACATCACTATAATCATTCAATGCTGTTAAACTTGCTGTGTTAACATTGTCTACTGGAATTGCACAACCATATCTTTCGTTAGTGAAATAATCTAATAATACGCTACCAGGTTTACTTAATGTATTGTATAATTGGAAGTTTAATTGACCCAATTGAGTTACGCCTGCATTTTGATTATAAACTAACTTAACAATTGCAAATGCACATTTGCTCATGGTGTCTGTGCTTGTCCATTGACTTGCTGCTGGAATTGCTGCATCACTTAATATTTCTATCGCAGTTAATCCGCCAGTGTTAATACCACTACTGCTACCATCATTAAACAAATATATGTATACACTACCAGCAACTGAAGTATCAGTCTGTGGAGGATAAGAATTGTTTGTTAAACTTAATACTTTGGCAGCATCACCACCTGTGCCTAATGTTACTAAATCGCCATTGTAATAGATATTATCAAAACTAATTGTTCCTGTATCTGTTACTTCACTTAACGCACAAACATACCACATTGTAGTTTGGTCTGTACTAATGATTGCGTCAGTTATTGTAGGTGCAACATATGCTGATCCGTATACAATTGGAATCTTATTGATTGTTGTAGGAGATTTTTGTGCTCTTGGATCTGCTGCTGGTGTGTTAGAACCGCTTGCTGGTGTATCTGTAGTATTTGATAATAACTTACTAATACCAATGGTTAACATTGTTCTTGCAGCCCATGCACCAACAGCACCAATGGCTGATGCTGCTGCGGCACCAAATCCAATTGCCCCTGCGATTGCTGTTACACCTGCTGCGATTGCTGTAAAAATTGGCATATTATATACTCCAAGTATGCTCTATAGGTTTGAAACCAAAGCGTGAATAGTCTAATGTTTGACCTTCCATTTGACTTACTGTGTAATTTATTATCATATTTTCTTCTTTTAATTGTTCGCAATATTTAACATACTCTGCTAATAATCTATACCCTGCTGTGCCGCCCCTGTGTTCTTCTTCTACCCAATATGCGATTTCACTCATTATATATTTGCTATTGTCCCACAGAAATGGAGTCTTAAATGCTAACAACATTCCAATAGGTTCATTATTCTTTTCAGCAAGTATGGCAATTCCAGCACCTGCTAATATGTGTGTAAGAATCTTTAATGCAGTACTTTCATCAGCAACAGTTAGTCCATGTATGCTACCAGAATCATGATAATTCCAAAGCATATTGATAATCTTTTGTGCATCATATTTAGTAGCATATCTTATCTTCATACTGCATTCCTACTTGAATTCTGAGCACCTTGTGCAATTGTAGCCGATGCAGTACTTTGTGTACTTGCACCTTGTTTAGGTTTAGCACCAAAGTCAAAATATTGGTCTGCTAAACTATAAACATTATCCATTGAGGTATCAGTTGGATACCATACTTTCCAACTTTCACCATTTGTTTTGCGTCCTGCAATACGATTTTGTAATACATTTTTATAACTACTTGCATTTAATGTAATGGTAAAATTGTCAACTAAATCATGGCGTTCTTCACTAATGTTATAACTAGTTACGATGCCAGTAAAACGCTGTGCAGTATTACTTAGGTTATAGTTTTCATCATAGAATCCTCTGATGATTTCAACTTTACTACCGCGTATTTTTGTTCCCAATACAATTTCCATATTGTTTGAACCATCGCTAGGAATACCACTAAGACTAATAGAGGTATCTGCTGATGTTACACGAATGTCTCTTTGTTGTATGCCAACAGCAAGCAATCCACCTAATGGACTATATTCTGTACCACCTATAGTTTCATAACTATATGCACTACTAAATGTATAAATGCTTGTGTTTGCTGTATTTGCTACATCATTGTAAATGGTTAATTTAACAAACTCAGCACTATTGATGGTTAATTTGTTATTTGCAACTGCTGGTATGTTTTCCATTATGCTTCTCCTACCCACTCATACATGTAGAAATTATCTGACCATTCTAAGTAAGCGTTGTTGGTTGTTATACCATTAGCAATTTGCCAACCACCTGGTATCAATTTGTATACTGGCATGTTAGGACAAAATACATTAAAAATACAATCATTACCAACTGTTATTCCAGCACCAGTGACGCTACTTGTTATAATGTTTGGTCTACTTGTTGTAATAGTTACTGTTCCACCTGTACCACGCAACACATCTTGTTGTGTTGTGAATGGGTATGGATGAGTGTTTATTTGTATCAAGTCATTCTTTTTGAACAATGCTGTAGTTGCACCGACTGTTGGTAATCCACTTAATATTAATTGATTGCCAATGTAACTTACTACTGTCAAGCCACTAATTTGTGCTGTACTCATTGATCCTTGATATCTAAATATCCAACTTAGTTTAGGATTATTACTGAATGTAACTTCTTGATTGGTAAAAGTATCTAATGTATCAAGTTCTTCCATCAATGCTCTAGCATCACTATAGCGATAACTGTTTGGCATTTCAACTGTAATTTTCCATGGATTCTTTGTTGGAGTTTGACTAACACGAGGTATTTCATTTCGTGTATATTGTGTTCCAACAACATTACGACGGTTAAATTTAATAGTGTTACAACTGTCTATGATTGTTTGTAATCCGCTCATTTATTGTTCCTTATCTGTTACCATATGGTAATTCTTTTTGTGCTAACTGAACTGTACCAAGCAATGCTTTACGGTTCTCAGCAAACATTTGTGCAACGCTTCTACTATCTATCGCTGATATATTATTGGTAATATATGTCTTGTTAACAACACCAGCACCAGCACCATTTGGTACGATTGTTCCTGCTGTTCTTGGTATAAACAATTCAGGACCTTTCTCACCCACGATACTTGGTTTATTGATTGGTGGATTGCCACCTTCAGCGAATCCAAACAATGAACCTATACCTGATAGTAATCCACCAGTGCCACCGATAACACTTAATGCTTTAGTTGCTTGTGCTTTTAATTCAATTTTAATAAAATCTTTAATGATTGAATTTGCAAAATCTTCAAAACTAGATTTACCTGTATCAACAAATCTATCTATTTCACTATTCATGTTGCTGGTAAATACATTGAATGCATCATTGGCTCTTCTTGCTGAGTTTGTTGCATTGTCCATAAAACTGTTAAATGCATCAGACCAACCTTGATCCCATGAACGACTTTGCTCTAGGTTCTTAATTTGTGCATCAGAAATTTCTTTATACTTATTAGCAATTTGGCCTAAACCATCAGCAAGTTCTTTTGCTTGTGCTGTGTTTAATTCCATATCACCAAAACTTGCAGCAAATGCACGACCTGCTTCTAATGCACCTTTTCTTGCTTCTTCTTGTATTTGAGCAATTTGTTTTTGCAATGGTGTCTTTGTCATTTGGTCAGTATTAAATTGCAAATCAACCTTCTTATCATTAAGACCTTGCATTATGTTACCTAATGTTTGAGTACGACTAATTTGGTCATCAATGGCTTTGTTTAATATCTCAGTATTCTTAATGCGTTCTGCTAATTCAACATTCTTAGTAAGTGATTGAGTTTGTATGTCAGCAATTTGTTTATACTGACTAGCAATCTTTGCTAATCCAATAGCAAGTTCGCTTGCTTGCTCTTTGGTTAACTCCATGTCGCCAAATGATGCAGCAAATGCACGACTTGCTTCTAAACCTGCTTTTCTTGCTTCTTCTTGAATTACAACATATTGTTTTGCCAATGCATCCATTCCAATGGTTGATTGTTCAAATCTCAAATCAACCTTCTTATCATTAAGAGATTGCATGGTACTACCCAATGCTTGCTGACGAGCAATTTGGTCTTCAATCGCTTTGGTAAGATTCTGTGTAGTACGAATCCTATCCTCTTGGATCATTTTAATTGATAATTCTCTTTGTAATGCGCTACCTAAATCATCAACATAACCATTGTTTATTTGTTGAAGTCTTACTATTGCATCGCTAAGTAATTTTATTCTCTTGGCATTTTCTGCAGGATTACCTACACCTAACTTAGTATCTAAATCTAAATTTTGTATTTGCTTTTGTAAATCTTGTACAGCACTGCGTTGACCGTAACTCATTTGCAATTTGGCTTTTTCAATTGCCAATTGGTCTTCGCTAATATTAGTTAATTCACCATTAACCATTACTAAACTATTAGCATTATCTAATTGTTGAAGTGTGAATCTTAATTCTTCCTTATAAGCATCACCTTGTTGCTCTAAACTGTGAGTGAACTTTTCGCTTTCAATATTTCTTTGTTTTAGTATTCTGTATATCTCAAGGTTGGCCTTAGACTGAAGTTCCATTCCCTTAAGTTGTTGTTCCTGATTAATCTTTTTATCAGGCATGCCAGAATATTTTTCAGCAATATCTTTTTTCGCTTTGGCGATTTCATTCGCAGTGGTTAACTGAATTGTTTTAATTTCATCCGCATCATACAACGCATTGTTTAATGCAATTGCAGAACGCATATCTGCGAATCGTTTTTCTTGGTCAAGTAAACTTTTCTGTGTTCTTTCATTAGCCGCAACTCTTTTAGCACCATCTTCAGCGTGTGCTTTGTTTGATGCTAATTTTATATTGTCTGGTGCTATTACTGCTGCTGGTTGTTGATCTAACTCAGACTTAAGACCAAGCAATTGTTTTGTTTTTTCGTATGCATTGTCTAACCAACCAATTAATCCTTTACCGGTCATTAAATCTATTGCATCATTCACTAACCAAATTACGCCGGCCCAACCTAAGAATCCTTTAGCAACCATACCAAGACCACTAACCAAATATGGTATAGTTTTTGATGCCATTATAGAGATATGTTTACCAAATGCTACAAATACACCTGTACCTGCTGCTATGTCTGCTGACAATCCAGCAATTCTAGTTCCCCATGCACTAAAGGTTTTTGTTAATGATGCTATACCTGGACCTACTAATTTAGTCCAAGCAAACAATGCAGCCATACCTTCACCTAATAAAGCAAGAACTTTTGCGCTGGCTGCTAATGAAGTCAATGCTACTGCCATTTGAACAAACGATTCAATTAGTTTATTTAATTTTTCATCGTCTAACTTATTGATGGCATTAGCAATTGGTTCAAATGTTTTTAAGAAACTAAGTTTTAGTTTACCTACTGCTGCTTCAAATTTGTCATTTAATTCAGCACTGGCTTTAATTGCATCGTTGTACTTTTTGGCTTCTTCTGATGCTGATTTATATCCTGCTGCTACACCAGTAAAGTCTATTCCTTTGGCACCTTTGCCTAGCAAATCAACCGCTGTTTTTAATCGTAAACTAGCATCACCAATCTTAGCAAGACCTTGTATGGTCTTTTCCATAATGTCTTGTTCACTGGCACGCTGTAAATCATCTAATGTTACACCAACACGCTTAAATGCCAGCATGGCTTCATTGCTGCCATCGCTTGCATCACCAATTGATTGTGATAATTTTAATATTGCATTTCTGGCTTGTTCAGCATTACCACCGTTTTGTTGAAATGTTTTACTAAGACCTACAATAGCATTTGTTGCTATACCGGTAGCATTTGCCAAATCTTGCATGTCATCTGCAAATTTAATCGCAGATGCAGCGAATGCAGTCATCGCTGCAACATTGAGTGCCGACTTTAATCCTTCAAAACTCTTAGTGAGTTTTTCTACATTGGTTTGTAACTTTGATAATTCTTGACCGGCATTACCAGAAACATTTAGTGCTATTGTATTAGTTGCTACTGTTGCCATATTATTTTCCTGCTAATATTTGTGTATAACGCTTTTGAATAAATTCTTCAGTTGGTTTAGTCATACCATCAGGACTTTGTTTACTCCAACCTTCATCTAATCTTTGTGCATATGGGTAACTAGCATAAATGGTTTTATTGTTCAAATTGGTATGGCGTCTTGCATTACCACTACGAATAGGAGTATCTTTCAAAAACTCCCTGTATGCTTCTAATGGCAAATTGTTTAATTTGCTTTGCATACTTTTTAATAACGGAGTAATCTGATTCTTAACAGTTACTGACATGCTTATAGACATTATTTACCCTTTACTGAATCCATGATATTTTGTAATTCATCTGTTGTATAATCTGGCATTGGTTCACGACCATTGTTCAATGACTTTTTGTGATGATAAGTTTCAAATGTCATTGACGCATCCATAATATATAAATCAAATGTATTACACCTTGCTAATACTTCACTTGGTAGCATTCCATAACGCTTACCAAGACCATCTATGGTTAGTATCAACGCCATCTTTTCAGATTTAGGATCAATACTATCCTTAGTTACTTTCCCAATAGTTCTGTCACCTTTACAATTGCCTTCATCAATACATGAGTTGGTAACATTGCACCATCTTTAAGAATTTCTTTACCTTTTTCATCTAGGATTAGTGTACGCACAATCTCAATGATGTTTCCTGTATTAGTGCTATCAGCGGCTGCTAATTTCATAAACACATCCATTGGTTGTCTATCCCATGTGTGAAAGGTGATGGCTTCACCAAACTCTTTAATGATTTCATCATCATTGAGTTCTATTGATATTAGTTGAGGGGTTGATGTAAGTTGAGAGAGTTTCATTTGTTTTTCCTTTTAAGTTGTTTAATCTATTTATTCGTTTTCGTTTAGGTTATCAATCAGTTGATTTAATAACGCTATGCGAAATGCCTGTTTGGCTTTCATTTGCCTAATGGTTGCTTGCATATTGTCAAGCATAGGCATCATCTTTGCTTCATCACTAAGTAATGAACGCAGTTTTTCTTCATCCGTTTTAAGGTATGTGCTATCCATGAATTGTTTTCCTTATTGAATTGTTAAAAAAGGGATACTTTTGGTATCCCCTTTTCTTACTTACTTACTGATTACACTTGGTCTACAGTGAAAGCACCATCAACTGCGATAGTTAATGGAGTCACCCAGACTGGTGCGTCAGGA
>JAUKPS010125122.1:0-18619 GCA_032273165.1 Chlorellidium tetrabotrys
TTCTTCGTGGACCTCGACGTGGGAGATTCAAAAGTTGAGATCAATAGAGGATACGCATCAAAAGCAGATGCCCACATTGCGTTGCAAGTCTTCTTGGCTAGTAGCGGACTTCCAGAACCCGTCATCGTTGACTCAGGTACAGGAGTACATGCGTATTGGTTCTTCGATAGGGATATACCTACGGCAGAGTGGAAGCCGTATGCTGAGAAGTTTAAAGCGTTCTGCCTTGAGAATGAATTACATATTGACCCAGTCGTTACGGCAGACGTGGCGCGTATCATGCGCTGCCCTGAGACATATAACTACAAGACTACGCCGCCTAGTAAGTGCGAAGTAATATCTGAAGAGTTACCTGTCTATTCATTCGATGAGTTCAAAGAGTTCTTAGGGATAATAGAAGAGCCTAAGGATATATTTCAACACATACCAAAGGGCTTAGACGACGACACTAAAGCCCTGATGAAGTTAGATAATCAGGAAACAATCTTTGAAAAGATCGCCATACGTAGTTTAGAAGGAGACGGATGTGAGCAAATCAGGTTCGCCATCGAAAATGCAGCTTCTCTTACAGAGCCAATATGGACAGCAGCTCTTTCAATTGCTCAACACTGTTCCGACAGGGACACTGCAATACACAGACTATCAGAAGATCATCCGGGCTACTCTCACGCTGCCACGGAACGAAAAGCTACACTTAGGCAAGGCAAACCCTATTCCTGCATTACATTCGATAATGAAAACCCCGGAATCTGCGACACCTGCAAGTACAAAGGAAAGTTCACGAACCCCCTCGCGCTCGGTCGCGTCATTAAAATTGCCAAAGCGGAGTCAGTATGGGAGGAGGAGAGTGCCACTTCAGAAACTCAAAGAACGGTAATACCTGATCATCCACAAGCGTTGTACCCATACTTCAGAGGCGAGACAGGTGGCATCTATTATCAGCCGCCGCCAAAGATAGACAAGAAAGGTAACAAGCAAGAGCAAGAAGCGAAACTAATATATCCGCACGAGTTGTTTCCTATCCGTCGTATGTACAGCAAGATGGACGGTGAGATTTTAATGATGCGTCTGCTATTGCCTAAGGACACACCGCGTGACTTTATGATTACTACACGTAGTCTGAACTCTACAGACGAGTTTAAAAAGACTATTGGATTCATGGGCATTACAGGTAGCGCAGATAAGTTACTACATCTAACGGGATACATAATGAAGTGGGGACATTACTTACAGACACAGTCAGAAGCAGAGTTAGTACAGACGCAGATGGGTTGGACCGAGCCAGTAGGAGAAGAGAGACTGGGCCGTGCGTATGTCATCGGTAATAGTTTAATTAAGCCAGACGGAAGTTTAGTGGCTACCCCGGCCTCCCCAATGGTGCGTAGTGTTGCAAAACATTTTGAGCCGAAGGGGTCGTTTGATACATGGCGTGAGGCAATACAACAATTAAACAGACCAACTATGGAGATGCACGCGTTCGGTACGTTGATTGGTTTAGGTTCACCTCTCATGCCGTTGACATCAACACCGGGCGCTGTCGTTAGTTATACTGGTAAATCAGGTAATGGTAAGACAGGTGCGCTGTATGCCAACCTTAGTGTGTGGTGTAATCCAGTCGGTATATCAGTATTTGACGCTACAAGTAACGGCTTGAACCAACGCTACGTCACATTAAAGAACGCAGGGTTCGGTGTGGATGAGGCGCACGAACGTAAGATAGAAGAGCTAAGTAAGATGGTTCACGCTATCTCACAAGGTAAGGCTAAGATCAGGATGATGGGGTCAGTCAACGCAGAGAGGGAACACGAACTCTTAGCGTCGGCAATTGCAATGATGACTTGTAACATGCCACTACTGGATATGATTATGTCCAAGAACTCTATGGCTACAGGTCAGATGGCACGTATGATTGAGTTTCTTGTAATGAAACCACAGCTGTTGGTAGATGAGCCTGACTTCGGACCGAAAGTGTTTGACATACTGAAGTACAACTATGGACACGCATCACGTAAGATTATTCCAGCTTACTTTAGGCACGGTGAAGTAGCCATGAAGCAGATGGTTGATGAATGGATTACTAGGTTTAAGAGAGACTTTGGCAACGACGCTATCTACCGTTTCTATGAGAACATCATCGGTTCAACTATGGCAGGTGGTATGGTAGCTAATGAGTTTGGCATCATCGACTATGACTTAGAGCGCATCTATGAAAAGGTCTGTGGTGAGATGATCAACATCCGTGACAAGGTTGTAACTCTGGGCGAGACTGATTACTCAGCGTTGATCGGTGACTTCATCAATAAATACTACACAGGCTTCTTAGGTATTAACGATGGCAAGGTCACGATGGAGCCACGTACTAGTCTGGTTGGGCGTATTGATCTTGCAACAGGATTGGTTTATGTATCTACCACTGAGTTCAAGAAGTACTTGACTGAGAAGAACGTTAGCTCACGAGAGTTTGAACAGAACATGAAAGAGAAGAAGATTCTTCTTGAGATTAAGAAATCACGTCTCGACTCTGGTTGGAAACAGGCGTTGAGTATCCTAGATAAAAACATGAATGTGAATACCTATGTCTTTGCATCAGCAATCCCCGATACCTTCTTCCCTGATGACGGAGCCGGAGTGGATATTCCCGTTTGATTATATGGCTGTGGGGGAGAGCTTCTTCATCCCCACACTACGCCCTGCCCAAATGACCTACATAGTAGATACTGTTGCTAAAAACTCAAAGGTGAAAGTTAAGATATTCACCTGCGAGAAAGAAGGTCACTTGGGTATTAGGGTGTGGAAGATTAAGGCTTGACACCGAACGCTTTGTACATTTCTACAAGGCGATACTTTTCTATGTTTGCCATCTTAACGTACAGCTTAACAATATTGTTACGTTCTTTAGGCGTTAGTCCTTCCATAGCGCGGTACTTATTAGCTTCTTCACGTAAGTCTTTTAGCGTACCGTTAACGTCATGGTTGTACATATCCACAAGTATTTGATCCATAGGATTCTTAGCTAGATAAGCGTAGTACTTGTCAGGCTTATCCTTCAACATATTTATACGTTGAGCGCGATCTGTTAAGTCATCCTCAATCTTCTGCCATGTACGAGCATCAAAGTTAGAAGGCGCACCTATAAAGCTATCCAATACCATCGTATCTGTTTTCCAGTTAAATTCTTTTTTACCTGTTAAGAACATAGTCAAGTTAACTGGAGCTTGTATAAGAATACGTGATGCACCGTCAGCATAGTTATTGGCGAAGAAGTATAAAGAGTTCGGACTAACATCAAAGCCAGTCAAGTCAAACCATTTACGCGCTGCCGATTTGTATGCTTCTGGAATGTTATCCCCGCCCGTGTAAGCATCACCAAACCGTGATTGACGATTGTTATATATCTGACGACCTAGTGCATCAACGTTTAATGAATACTCTACTAACGGGCGCACAATAGATGGCGTCATGGAATCAATAAAGAATTCTCTTGGCTTCTCAAACGGATTGATACGAGATACAGGCAATGGTAAGAACGAGTCCATGCTGATAGTTATTATGTTACCAAACGTATCTTTTAGTTTTACGTTGTTGTCACCAATAGCGCCTAACTGTGCGCCAAGCGCTGCCAGACCACCTAGACCAAAGCCCCACGGTAACTGTAGTGGTTTCTCAAAGCCGGGTATAAAGAAGCGTGCAAACTTAGTCCAGCGTGACATGTCATCAGTAGAGACTTTATTACGTCCTAGATCATCGTCATCTGCCATCATCTTGGACATCAGATACACAGCAAAGCCCATACCGATCAAAGCGGTAGCCATTACCCTAGCGCTCTTCTGACGTTCAGCAAAGTTACTCTCAAACTTACTTATGTATCCTTCGTATTCTTTTAGTTCCTTCTCCATCGCTTTGCGAGCATCGTCCGACATCTCACCTTTTAAGCTCTCACGCAATCTAGCAGCATGAGCAAACTCAGGTAGACGTAGTCTAGCCTGTGGTAAGGATTGGAACGCGGGAGCAATTGCCTCCATTGCACGAACAGCGCCAGTAGCAGATGGACGGAAGAACATGAAGAACGCGCCAAGTACTTTACCCCACTCACCTACTTGTTCAAAGTTAGCTAAGTTCTTGGAGTAAGCAGCAGCTCTAATAGAAGCAGCCTTCTCAATCTCTTTGCGTTCTTCATCAGTCTTAGGCGACTTCTCTTTAGTTAAGCGTGCGATCTCATTTGATTTAGCGATGCGATATGCAGACACGCGGGCCGACAATTCAAACGTATCAATCCAAGCGTCAAACACTTTATCAACTTGTTCTTTAGTCTGCACAATTTTGTTGCCACCTAAACCTTTATACAGCTCATCGTATTGTCCACGGTTAGCTAGACCAGCTATATAAGATACTCGACCGCCTGTCTTGACGTAATCTAATAGGTCTTTATAGTAGTCATCTTTCTCAGCAAGGGCTTCAATCTCTTTTACATTGCCTTTACTGTATAAGCGGCTAAACTTGTTAGTCTTAAACATCTTGCCCTGCACTACATCGGAAGCAATAGCGCCCAGATAATTAAACGTAGCTTCCGGGCCAAGCTCTGAGCCAAGCGTGTAGGCATTAGTTAATACGTCACGCACAAAGTTTACTGGGGCAAATGCTAAGTTGTATCGGGTATGAGTCTGCCCAACGAAGCTTGTAGCTTTATTTAATAAGTCAACGTAAGGGTTACTGTCTTTATATGTACGACGTATTGCTTCTAACAAACGGTTATCGTTTATCTGGATGATAGCAACTTTGCCGTCAGGCATGTAATGGAATATCTTAGTGTTGCCTTTTATGTCTTCCATGACGGTAGAAGAAGCGCGTTCCTCAAAGTCAATTACCTTGATAACTTCCGCGTTTAGTACGCCTGTACCGTTAGGATTTAGCTTGCCCTTTTTAGCAGCGTTGTAGATTGACTCGGTCACATACTTACGACCTACACGCATAGCCGCTTGAGCGCTATCAGCCAATACCTGCAACACTGGATTATCAGGCTGCGATATACGACCTTGAAATGTATGAACAGATTCTTGCAGTTCGCCACTTAATTTACGGCTGTCATAGTTCAATGAATACTGAGGGCTATCTTGGTCGTCACTCTTACCTTTTAGCGGTATGTAGTTTTCCCAGCCGTAGAAGTTAATCCAATTATCGGCATACTCTGACAGGTAGTTAGATTCTTTATTAAGCTTTAACGTAACCTTGTTCAGCTTCTCAATATTTTTTAATACAGGTTCAGCTGTATCTTTATATCTGTTGTAGTCCTCTTTTATAGCTGCAAGCTGTTCTTTAGTGTACTTAGCGGCAACGCTATACTTAGTACTATCTCTATCAAGCAAAGCTTTTTTTGTAGGGTCGCGGCTAAGATTAGCAGGGTCATTAACTATTTTTGTAAGTAACTTCCATAACGCTTTTGCATCTTCTTCTTTTAATTTACGTGAGTTAAGAATCTTCTTAATATCTTCTCGCACTTGAAACGGCGTTATAGCTTTGCCAGTAGCTGTGTCTACAAGAATAGGCGCTTTATCTTCAAGCGGTACTTCCAGTGTGTATAGTGTGTTTGAGCGTTCTTCAACGTGACGGGCAATAGCATATAAACCCAAAGACTGCAACGCACGGTCTACAGTTATGTTGTTCTTATTAGCAAACTCAACCACACCCTTACGGACATCCTCAGTCAGATTCTGAACGCGCTGTGTATATACAAAATGGGCGTTGCCTGACGATAAAGTTAGCTGATCATAAATATTATTAAAGCCCAAGCCAAAAGATATTATTCTGCCTTGTTGTAATAATCTTTCTTGCCAGCGTTTAATTGCGGCACGATTATTCTGGAACAAAGTAGTCATCCTCTCAGCGCCTTCAGAACTTAATAAGGATGCAGCTTTCTCTTTAAGATTATCAGGAGCGCCTGTCTTAATATCGTCTTTCAATTGCTCAACGGTTTGATCCGCAGCAGGAGGCGCAGCTTTTGCAGGTAGGGCTTCAAGGTCAACGCCACCTTCAGGCGCAGCAAGGATACGACCGAACGCTTCGGACATCTCAATAACTAAATTGCCTTGATAGCCCGACTGCTTATAGCCAGTAGAAACAGCTAATGCGCTTGCTCTATTTTTAGCAGGGCGTTGCTGTACCCCAGTAGTAGGACCCCACCACGTACTTGTGTAATTTAATTTGTCTTGCGACTGCTCGTTAACTGCTTTTAAGAAGTCCTTGCTTATATTCTCGGCAGGTACAAAGTCAGGGTAGCTTCTAACTAACCCGTATAACTTCATAAGCGCTTGAGTAAACTGCCCCCACAACGTGCCAAAGCGTCCTGTCATGCTACGTAAGAAGGCTAGGTTCTTAGACGTATACTTTGCTAGGTTAGGGTTTTGTATCTTTGATAAGTCGCTTTGCAGATTAACGTCTGTCATTGCGTAGCTCACAAACTCAAACACGTTTTCAAAAGCGTACGGGTGTTTAGATGTAAGCGACTTATTCTTTTTAGCAGCTTCGTATATTTTTTCTATGTGTTCGGCAGCTTCGCGTTGTTCCTTAGTTAAACTATTAGGGTTAGTTTTAAACGCATACATGATCTTGATTGTCGCAGCGTGGACAATCTCATGCAAAACAGTCTGCTCATCTAATCCATCTTTAGTGAAATAGAATGTATCTGTCTTAGGGTCGTAAGCCGCTAACTTGCCTTCTTTCTTTAGCTGTTGTATGTATTCGTTGTTAGGGTCTATAACTACCTTTGAGTTATACGTGACGCTAGATAGAACTCTACTTAAGTTCTTAAATACAGTGCTAGATATAAACTTACGCTGACTCTGCAAGAACAAAGCAATTTTATCTGTAACGCGCCCAGACTTGTACGGCACGCTATATTCCATACCCTTAGAATTTTTAGATAGGTATTCCAGCACGCCTTTGATATTGCCGTCTTTAAGCATCTGCTTAATATTGGCGGGCAGCTCTTTACCTACGCTTACTTCTTCTTTGGCTTCTTGGCGGCGTGTCTCTTCTTCTTTTTGTTTTTGCTCTACGCGTTTTTTAGTTTCAGATTGAGTACGCGCTTCTTTCTCAGCGTTATGTATCCAGACGTCAGCAAACGCTGCATCCATTTCTTCTTGAGTTATTGCACGTCTTGTTACTTTTTTGCCGGTTCTTTTATCTGTAATCTCACGTTGAAAGCCGGGGCTTATAGCTCTTATAAATAAATTACGTGCGTCATCATCCAACTTATCCCAACTAGGTAAGCCAAATGTATAAGTTCTACGGTTTAGTTCATAAACGGACGCGCCTTCTGGCACTTCACCTTTTACTATATCGCCTTCTACAGTTACCGACTCATTAGATTTGATGTAATTATCTAGTGCGTCATATGCTCTATCTTGTTCTTCAGCAGTATTGTTTCTTATCTGAGATAGATATACCTCACGCTGATCATAGTTGAGGTCTGACCACTGCTTCAGCCTACTAGGGCGATTCTCATCATAAGAGTCGCCAATCTTTTTCATTTTTATAGCAGCGGCAATCTCAGGGTCTACCTGTGGTGTAGCACCTTTCGCTGCCAATAAACCTTTAGTCTTCAATGCCCCTTCTATTTTGGGCATGAAGGCGTCTTTCATTTCGGGCGTTAAGTCTTTCCATGCAGGGAGTGCGTTATTATTTTGCTCTTGTAAAAGGTTATAACCCTCTGACGTTAGTTGAGGCGTTAGTTTAGTAGCTTTACTTTTTATAGCGTAAGCATCGCCCTTTTTTGCTATCGTGTATTTTTCACTATCTAATAGTGAATCAAGTACAGCTTCTGCTTCACCTTCAGTCGCGTAAGTTTGTTTTAATGCAGCACGCTGTGCTTTTTCTGCTCCAGTATCTCGTTTAGCATCCCCTGTAATAACATCCACTCGATTAGGGTCAAGTGTTTCAGCTCCTGTGGCGGATTCGCCCAGTTTTCCTTCAGCGCTAGGAGCGCCAGACTGATTTGGGTCGATGTTAGATTGACTAGATTGGTCGACATTCTCAAGTCCTTTCTTCGCTTCTTGCCTAGCAGGGTAGTTAGCCGCCCACTGATCTTTAAGCCTACGTTGTTTACCTTTTTCAAGTTTAGATGCGCTAGGATCAATCGTAGGGATACCTAACTCTGCCATCTTAGCTTTTAAAAATTCTTTCTGAGCATTAGGGTCAGTAATACCAGCGGCTTCTAATTCAGGCTGTAATTTTTTTAATACTTTATCAGTGCTTACACCGTTAGTAGCGTAGGCTTGTTCAATTACATCATTAGATAACGCAGAGGCGGGAGGGGGTCCCGCGGGAGCGGTCCCTGTTTGTTGCGTCGCTGATGTGTTTATTTGCTGACCGGGTATTGCTGCGGTATAGTCAGGTACAATAAAGTCTGACATGGGGGTGACGTTCCCATTCGCATCAGGCACGCCCACTTGAGTTACTTGTGCAGCTGTGTCTTTAGCGGTCTCACCTGCTTCTATACCTGCTTTGCGTTCCGCGTCCATCTTAGCGTTAGCTTCAGCAGCTTCAGCCAGACGTTTGTTTTGCTCATCCATCCGAGCCTGACCAACTGTTTGTACAGCGCCACCGGCAGCGGGACCCACCGACATACCATAAGCGGCAGCGGCAGCATCAACATATTCTTTAACGGCTTCAGCGTCAGACAACGACATCTTCGCCCCGAAACGTTCGGCAGCGCTTTGTATAACTTCAACAGGAGTTTCTTTAGTACCCGTCGTTACAAGGTTCTTACTAAAGTTTAGCAGCAGGTTCTTAGTGCCTACATCTATTTTATTGAACGCGCCAAGACCAATCTTGTCACCAAAGAATTCAGCCACAGCATGTACACCGGCAGCGGGTAGAACGCGCTCAAGATCGATGTCAGTAGCTTCTTTGCCTAAACGTTCAGCTTCTTCTACGGCACGGGATGCAGTCTCACCAGCGCCATGAAACCCAGCTTGTACTCCAAGTGCAGCGGTTCCCGCCACTTCTTTTGCCACAGTTTTAACGGCTAACTTAGTCTGCTCTTCTACATACTGTTTAGCTAGTTCTTCGCCTTTCTCAGCGGCGATCTTTTTAGCAGCAGCTTCTACACCTTCTTTGGCTAACTTCTTACCTACGAGACCAGTTATCCCCCCTACAGCAGTACCTAAACCGGGTACTACTGAACCAGCCGCCGCACCTGCACCCATAAGAGCCAAAGACTCAAGCAAGTTAGCTGCGCCAGAACCCATCTGGTACGGGAGCCAGTCAGTCAATACAGCGCCAATGCCTTTATCAAGTGCGGCAGTGAATGAATCAGTCTCTTTAGATTTACCGCGAAGAGCGTGCTTAGCCTCTTCCATAGTTGCAAGACCAGACTTCATCAACTCTTCGGAGCCAAGTGCTTTACCAACTAATACCTTAGCCCCGCCGTATGACTCTTTTAGTTGAGGTCCGTAATTAGTAAAACCACGAGCTAAGTCGCTAGAGTCCTCACTAGGCTGTTCTACTTTGGGTGCAAGTTCAGGTGTAGACGCAACATAAGAGTTAATTAGTTCTTGCGCTTGTTCAGGCGAAGTCCCGTCAGGCACTTCAAAGCGCCCGATTTTGCCGTCCGGCATCTGAAATCTTGCTATTGGCATTATGCTTTTTCAAACCCTAAGAATTTAACTCCGGTAGGTGCGGCATCAGGTTTCTTACTTTCACCGCTAGTCCTAGCTTTATCGTAAACCACACCTAATTCGGCTTCTAATGCGTTACGTTCAGCCTGTAATCGAGTAACAGTTTTCTGAGCCATTACTTTAGCATCGCCTTCTAAATTAGGCATATCTAACATACTCTTAGCCCGTGCTAGTTCTTTACCTTTTTCTGATTTATCCCACTCTCTTAATTCAGCGCGGGCTTTAACAGTCTGACTATCTTCTCTCTTACCTTCACCGCCGCCAGTCCGTGCGTATGCGGCTCCTATTTGAGTACGCGCTGCAAGACCTTTTTCGGATGCGTCAGATGTAGCTTTAAGAACGTCACTAGAACGTTTGCCAGTAATGTCAGCAACCTTATAACTTAGGTCTGTAAGCGTATTAAAGCTATCGTACTTAGCTTTACGGGCATCTTTTGCATTACCGGTTTTTTCTAAGTACTCAGACTTATCAAGTTCAAACATAGACTTATTCAACTCTGCTTTGGCTTTAGCTAAGTCTTCTTCGTCTGTAATAGTTTGCTCTAGATAACCGGCATAAGCTTTCATCGCGCTTGATAACATAGGACCGGGAGTAGAACCAAACATAGCCCATGCCTGCGCTTCACGCATACGTTTCTTATCTTCGGCACGGCTGCCCATTTCTTGCATTTGTTTTGTAAGCGGGTTTCTAGCTTTCTCAAAGAACTGAGGGTCAACACCGGCAGCCCTATACATTTCTTGTTGTTCTTCAAGATAGCTTTGAGGAGTTTTCTTTTTCTCTGTTTCAATAGCATCTATAAGCGTTTTCTCGTATGGACTTGCCTTCTTACGTTCTTCTAGCGCAGGTCCAATTTCGCCCATTATTTGTTTAAACTCACGGCTCTGACCAGCGGGTTCTTTAGGCGCAACTTTCTTAGCTTCCTTCTTAACTTCCTTCTTACCAGTAACGTCTATGAATCTACCGTCAGCAGGTGCGGCTGCTACTTCATCTTCTATAGCTTCTTCACTGCCCTTTGCAAATGCCAAGATACCGCCTGACGCCATACCAACACCAGCGGCTTTACGTGTTTGTTCACGACGCGCTACTTCTCCACCAAGAATTTGTTTAGTACGAGGGTCAGTATTAGGGTCGCTCATCTTAGCGCCTAGCTGCTTATCGCCTAAACGCTCGGACATATCATCTACTTCATATTCATTAAGTCCAGACGCAATACCACCGCCCGCCATCTCTTTAATGGCACCGCCTTCTTTCTTACCGCCCTGCATAGCGTTAACCATACCCAACGCGCCAATACCTTGTTGTAAATAATTAGGCTGTGCTTGATACGACTGGGTTGTCATGGCTTGCATAGGTTGACCACGAATCATGTTGCTCAGAATACCCAACTGCATAAACGGATATTGCTGTGATGTAGCATAGTCTTGGACGACTTGATTCAGACGGTTTTGCTCGTATTCTTGTTGTTGCTTGCCAACAGCTAACTGTTGCTGCATAAGTCCGGTTTCTTGTGCGTACTGTTGATTACCTATATCAGCTAGGGCTTTACCGCCCTCCATACCCATGCCGTAACCTTTAAGACCAAGATCAGCGCCGTATTGTTGGGCTTGACGAGCTTGTTCAAACGCGGACTGCATACCTTTACCGTATATATCCGACTGCTGCTGCATGAGATCACGCTGACGCTGCGCTTCTACAAGTGCTGAACCTGAACCACCAAATGCACCTTGTTGTACAGCTTTAGCTTGGTTAGCTTGACCTTGCATAGCTGACTGACGAGCGACTTCGCGCATCTGAGGAGCCAGAGCGTTTTGCATATACGGCGACATATAAGCAGCCGTTGCATTAGGATCGGTAGCCTGACGTGCATATTGTTGACCAGCGCCCATAGCGCCAAGACCAGCGGCACCTACCATCTGAGAACCGTACTGTCCTTGCTGTGGTAACTGATAGTCTTTAAGATTGCCCATAGCTTTAGACTGCATAGGCGTCATACCCGCCACTGTCTCGCCTGTGCCGCCACGCGCTTTATCAAAGTCAGCGTAGGATTTATATGGTCTAAAACCGCCACCCTGATAAACTTGTCCTTCTGTGGCGTTCATCATGCGCTCTACATACGGCTGTAGATACTCAGGGATGTTAGTCTGATAGGATGTAGACGTAGTAGTGTTTGGCCCACCGCCACCACCACCTTGAGGTTTAATCTTACGGTCGCCGTTATGTTTAAAGGCTTCTTCTGGCAAGTCAGGGATGCCAGCCAGCGCCATTGCACGATTATTAAATCTCATAATTTCATCCTCATTACATGGTGGGTATTAGTCATACCCATTTTTTCATACATAGGGACTAGGTCTTTTCTACACCAACATTGCGCAACAGTTGCGCCGTGGGTTTTCATCCAGTCCATAAGTTCTTTTAATACGTGTGGCTTTACAACACCCTTACCACCTAATAACGCGCCGTGTCCTACACGGTACTGAGGGTAGTCAATAAACTCAACTACAGCTGCCCCAGTTATACCTTCATTCGGTTCATCCCAAACTAACAAAAACATTCTGCCTGTACGTACCGCATACTCCACCTGTTCAATCGTCATGAAGTCAGGTTCAATAACAATAAACTTTTGTAGTAACGGTGCTGCTAAAGGCCATACTTGTGGTAATTCATTAGGATGTATTTGATATAAGGGCATGTTTACGCTGGTAAGTGTTTAGACGCTTTCGAATTAACTGCTACTTTACCTTTACCTACAGTCTTGCCGCGTTGTTTTTGAATACGCTCCATCATTGCATAGAGTTTCCGCGCTCCGGCTTCGGTCGATCCATTTCCCAGCTCAGAGACGATTCGTGCAGGGATAACAAATTCTCCATCAGCAAGTCGAGCAGGTTGCTTATTACCAATAACAGCAGGAATAGAATCAGATACGCCATCGCCGGGACCTTTCAACAAACGCCCACCATCGGAATAACCACCTAAGTTGTGCATGATGCCGCCGTTAGCAGCGTACTCAATCTGATCTTGATCGCCCATTAAATCCATATTAGTTTTTGCAGGGGCAGCTACTGGAATACCGTACTTTTTATTTAGCGATTGGAATTCTTTAATAGCGGCAGCGTATGGGCTGTTAGAAGTTTGTGTTCTGCTATAGGGTTTAGTTTTACTAGCAACTGACTTACCTTCTTCTAAATCGGCTCTAGCTTGCGCATCTTCTCTTTTCTTACGAGCTTCTTCTTCCTTCATCATACGTTCAAACGCACTGACCTTACCGCCGTCAGCCATACGTGGTTCACCTGTATAAGTATTAACAGGGGCGTCTATACCAGAACCAATTACGTTATTTGGCATTGGGCGCTGCACCATAGGACTAGAATACATAGAAGTATTCATCTGAGACTGCGGGTACATCATGTTCCCGCCAACAGCATTTTCCGCGGACATCTGTTCAACAGGACCGCCTACAGCGTAAGGAGTAGGTTGGAAGATTGGCGTATATGTACCAGAAGAAGGTTCACGATATTCAAAGTTATTACCCTGTTTATTGCGATAGTCTTTCTTTGGCGGTCCACCGCTGTTACTTGGCTGCATTAAATTCTGAGCAAGCATAATCCCACCAGTAGTAAGTAGTGGGTTCTCTTTAGCAAACTTAGATACATCCCCAGCCATTTGTTTTGCGGCAGTAAACCCACGTTCTAAAGCGTTTGGAGGAGTCTTAGTAGCTAACTGTTCCGCGCCTACTTTTAAATTAGGGTTGCCTACAACGTCTTTAGGGACGTTCGATAGACCTTCTGCTATGTTAGTGGAAGGAAGAGGTTGTTGCGGCAATGATGTACTAGCAATTTGATCTATAGGCTTAGTAGCTATATCAGGTACAGCTTTAGAAGTTAAGTCATACGGCGCATTAGGAACGCCGGGAGGAGCAGCGGGAGGTGCAGCAGCAACAGGAGGAGCGGTGGTAGGAGGAGCCGGAAACGCATTAGCAGGTAATCCAGCCTGCCCAGTAACAGCATCAAACTTAGCCGCATCTAAACCTTTTAACAGTTCGCCACTACTTTGAGCGGTCTGTTGAGCGCCAGTCATAATCCCTTCTTTAGCAACTTGCTGCCCTGCTTGTTTAGCGGCTTCTACACCTGCCTGTTTGGCTGCTTCTACACCAGCTTGTTGCGCTCCGGCTTGAATAATGCCTTGCTTACTCGCTTCTAATGCAGCAGTAGTACCAAGTTCAGTAGCAGCGGTAGTAGCCAAAGGAACAGAGGCGGCGGCGAAAGGAGTAGCGGCAGCGGCGGCAGTAGTAGCAGCGGCAGCGGTACCGGCTTCAGCAAGTGAGGAAGCAATAATAGCCGACGTAGCTGGGTCAGGATATAGTCTACGCCCGTCAGACATATAGCCATTAAATTTATTAGGGATTCTCATGAGTAATTACTCCTGTCGCATCTTAGCTTAATTGTACCGTTTTCTTCACCAAGTTTGACAAATCCTAGCCTTTCGCAGAACCTCAAACCTGACTTATTGTCTGCCATAACAGCAGTTATTACATATCCGTATTGATCTATCATGGCTTTTAAAGTCGCCTTGATATGTGGGCGTATAGAGCTTCTTGGCTTAACACCGTATCCTACATGTATTTCATTACCTTTAGCTAGTACCCCGCCTATAACTCTTCCATCTTGAGTCAGGGGGACAATATCAAAATCCTTTATTGCTTCGGCGTATTGCTCAAACCCAAACGGGAGTCTATGTTTAACAGATTCATAGACCATAATCAAGGCGCGATCTTGGGGTGTCATAGCGCAGAAGTAAATGTCGCAGTCAAAATAATAGATGGCGAAATTGGGTGTACCGGAGACACCCCCGGCGGGTAAGTCGTTGCCAAAGTCTTAGTGCTATCTGAAGCAAAGTAAAGCTGAATATAATCATTAGCTGCTACAGGGATAATAATGTTCCACGAGATAATTGCAGTAGCTGGCTTAGAAGCACTGATCCTTGATGGAATGGTGCCAATACCCGCGCTGTATGGGATAGCGTCCCCGTTTTTTGAAAACCACAGCGTTACCTGATCAACCGCAGTATCAAACGACAATAATTGCACACTGAACTGAACATTGTAATATCCCGCTGTTTCAAACACTACCTTAGACTTATCTGTAGCGTCTAACGCCACGCCATTACTACTTGTTGTCTGAGACATAAAAAGTGGAACAGGCGCTAATGCTGATTGTGCTTCACCTACATAAGTTCCAACAGTGTTATGAGCAGATGCGCTTGACCCAAAAACACCACGAGTACAACCAGTAAATGAAGTAGATGTTTTACCTGTATACGATATAAGTTCAGACTCAATAAGAATTGTTCCGGGGCTTATGAAATCAGTAGTGTCCGCAACAGGTATGGTTGTAACTGAATTAGATATAGTCGCTGTAGTGGTTGTTACACCATCCTGAAAGAACGCGCCTTGTGGTAGGGCTAAACTATTAAGCGCACTTAGTTTTAATTGTGCTGTGTAGTTATCTAGCGTATTAAAGTATTGGCGCAGAATATTATTAAGTGTGTCAGCATACTGATGATCGTATTGTGCAGGGGCGAACGGTAGCGTTGGACCTTTTGTAGGCGTTAAAACTACCGCTTCACTAACTACAATACTTGTTGTCATCGTCTGCCGTCCGGTCTAACGTCCATACGCGGAACACCCAACTGCCATTGAACACCAATATCAGAAGACGAAATCTTAAACGCTAACTGTCTGCCACGCACTCGTGTGTACACAATCTCAGTAAACTGTTGTACGTTATAGGTCTGTGTAGTTGCGCTATATGTTTGTGTCGATGATACTGTCGGTGTCGGTGCTGAGTTATAGTTTGAACCCGGATTCTGTCTTGGGCGCATAGAGAAAGTCACATTAGGATATAACGGCGAAGGCGTAGTTGATCCGTCAAACGTAATATCAGGGATCATTCTCCACACAAACCCGTAGTTATGTCCATCACCAATGTCAAAGTCTGCCGACTGAATATAAGACGCTATAGCACTAGGTGGGTTAGTTGTACCGTCGTCATTACCTTGCTCGTGATATACAAGCTTGCTACCGTAAGTAGCTGCCATAGGCGAAGGACGCAAGGCACTATCCAACCATGCAGTTCGTGGCATAGAACCGTAATACCACACGCGGTCTAGATAATTAAATATTACGTAGCGATCAACCGTGTTGGAATTAGCAGAGCAGTAGTACCACCACACTTCACTAAATCCTTCATTAGTGCCAGAAAACACCTGCTGAAATTGGTCGCGGTTAATATCGTTGTATACGTAAGAGCGTAATGCACAAGGCAGTGTCTCAACGCGCCCTGAATAAACATAGAATTTATCTACACCCATCCAATAGACCACGCCACTAGCAGTTGCCATAGCGCTAGGGGAAACAATAGATATGTTATCGGCTAAGAGCGTAAAGCTCCATATATTAGGTGGTCCTACATACTGCATCGCGTAGATAGCTGCATCAGTCCATACTAGTATTTCCTGACGGGTTTGTATTGCGCCTATTATTCTTGAGCCGTGTGATAGTCTGTAGTAGCCCGCTTGAGTAGACCCGTCTAATTGGAACGTCCAATCTGTATAACTCTCTTGAGCAGACCAACGAATTAGTAATGGGTCTAATGTGTAGTCGGGATCAACAGCGGGATAATCGTTACAACCAAATGCAATAACAATCCTAGCCGCATCAGCTACTAATAAAGAATTAATCTTAGTCGGAATATCAACGTTGTCGTCAACTATTTCTGCTCTTAACGTAATAGCAGGCGCTGGACCATCACCCGGAGTCCATAAATATAACGAGCCACCACGAGGGCAAAATAATAAGTTTTGTCCAAAATTAGCTTGACTCCATAAACGAATTTCATCGTTTATACTACTTGGCACTGAATCCCCCCACCCAGTAAATGATGAGGCATTAGTAACTGTTGCGCCGGTTGTGTGAGCTGCTGCTGTAGTACCGAACGCGCCGCGAGTAATACCAGTAAATTGAGTATTTGTTGGGGTATTAGTGCCAGAGTAAGTAATTAATTCTGAATCTATCAGAATAGTCCCAGATGCAGGAAAACCTACGGTGGAGTTAACTACGATAGGCGTAGTTGATGAGGTTATAGTGCCGTTTAGTGTTGTAAGTTGCGCACCTGTAATTACGCCGCCCCAAAGACCTGTACCCCAACCTACTTGTGGGCTAGACACTGATTTACCCGCGGCTAATTGATATTCTGCTGTAACAGTACCACCGCCTGTAGCAGCAGAAGTAGCTTCGGTTGAAACTGTAATCGTGTAGGTATTAGCGTCTACATACGTTATATAAAATTCTTTATTAAAATCTTCTGCTGGTACCCCGCCAATAGGTGAGGCTACTCCAGAAAAAGTAACATAGTCGCCTGTAACTGCGCCATGCGCTGTATCGGTAACAGTAACTATTCTTTCTGTACCTACATTATCATTTGTAGTAAACGGGTCAGTAAGCGTGACTGTAGCTCTAAGAGGCGTAATGTCATAGTATTCGCCGCCGTACTCTATGTAGACCTTTGACTCTGTACCAAGACTAACTAAGTTAAACCCTCTTAATGTCACCCAATTCCACAACGAGCGGCAGGTGCCAATAAACGCGTTACGACTTAATAGTGTCCAACCACCGATCTTTTGCGGATAGCCAGATTTAAACCTAACCCATTGGCTTTCAAACCAGCCACCCTCATTGGAAAGCGTAGTACCTTCACGGTTAACGCCGGGTCTAAATTGTAGCTGTTGTAATGGCATTTTTAAGCCTCGGACTTAGGGAACGGGCGCGTGCCGTTCTTATCAATAATTAACGCCATTTTACGAGGCTTTTCGTCTTTTGTATTAGAAATACTGACGTGTGTCCAGCTATCAAATTCACGGATTACTTGGTCGTAGGGTAGACCCGTTTTTATTATCGCTCTGACAACTTGGTCAGGGGTCATGCCTTTAACCTTTATATCTGCCGCAGCCCCTTTGCAATGTTGTGAGGTAGATTTTCCGCCCACTATACGGTTTGCAGCTATGCTACGGAACGCAGAATTTATATGTAGTGGCATCCCTACAGCGGCACGGACTTCCTCTAAAAACAAAGCCAGACGACGTAGATTCATCAGTACATCATTATCTGGCGTGTTGTCAATACCGTGCCTAGAAGCTGTCTCACTTGCTGTCATTTCCTCTAAGGTAAAGTTAGGGGATAGGTTCATTTTTTAGTCGCCAATAAGTCCGCTTTATCTTTGCTGCCTTGTGAACTTCCAAAATAAAAACTAATCACTTGAGTAGCAGCGCTTGTTAAAAAACCTAAAGCGTAGATCACGATATTTTCCTGCGAGTCTGGGATGTTCACAAACATTAAAATACCAACTAACAGAAACGCTACGCAAACAATCCCCAACGCTAAGATAGGCATTACTAACTTCTCAAGCCAATGCACATTCGCGTTTGTAGCTATTGCTAAATGAGCTGCCCTAGCATCGCCACGGTCTTTAACTTCTTGCTCAAACATGAACTCTTCATGTTTCATAGCGGCTTCTTTTAAAGATGAGAGCTTCTCGTCTGATAGTTTGCCATCGGCATCCGGCGTTAGTGTTATGCCGAGCTTTTCTTCAACGACATCAACGCCTTTGTCTAAGACAGCGTCAACAACCTTCTGCATACCTGCACCAGCTAATTGGGTGAGGATTGGGGCTAGTAGTGGCAGCATTAGTGTTTACCTTTCATATTAATTTTACGTTCTTACGTCCAATGTCTGCTTTTTCAACATTAGAGTTTTTTCTGGCTTGTAGTAGTTTTAAATCTTTTAAGTGATCAGACCCAACAAAATAAACACCTTTTGGCTGTGATAAAAGCCACATATCCCGATATTTGTTTGCCTTGTCTGCCATTTTTCTTGCTGGCGTATTGCCAGACTC